>CM077649.1:66423419-66710919 GCA_039707465.1 Rhabdophis nuchalis
TTTTTATTTATTTTATTTTATTTTATTTTATTTTATTTTATTTTATTTTATTTTATTTTATTTTATTTTATTTTATTTTATTTTATTTTATTTATTTTATTTTATTTTATTATTTTATTTTATTTTATTTTATTTTATTATTATTTTATTTTATTTTATTTTATTATTTTATTTTATTTTATTTTATTTTATTTTATTTTATTTTATTTTATTTTATTTTATTTTATTTTATTTTATTTTATTTTATTTTATTTTATTTATATACCGCCCTTCTCCCTCTCGGGACTCAGGGCGGTGAACAGCCATAATAAAAAGAGGAAATACAAAAGTTAAAACAACAAATTAATAAATATTAAACAATTTGGCCCATTATTATAAAACCAATACTAATACCGAATTAAAAGACTGACAGGCCGGCAGCACAAAATAAGTGTGTCTTCAGGGCCCGACGGAAGAGACGTAACTCAGGGGGGAGTTCATTCCATAGGGCAGGGACTGCCACAGAGAAGGCTCTCCCCCTGGGAGTCGCCAGCCGACATTGTCTGGCCGACGGCACTCTGAGGAGGCCCTCTCTGTGGGAGCGGACTGGTCGGTGGGAGGTATTTGGTAGCAGGAGGCGGTCTTGCAGGTAACCAGGTCCCTTTGCCATGGAGCGCTTTGAAGGTGGTCACAAGTATCTTGAAGCGCACCCGGAAAGCCACAGGCAGCCAGTACAGCTAACGCAGGAGAGGTGTCATGTGGGAGCGTCTAGATGCTCCCAAAATCCCCCGTGCGGCCGCATTCTGAACTTCCTGGAGCCTCCGGGTGCACCTCAAGGGAAGCCCCATGTAGATAGCGTTGCAGTAATCCAGGCGGGAGATGACGAGAGCTTGA
The DNA here is from genome assembly GCA_039707465.1 of Rhabdophis nuchalis. NCBI lineage: Eukaryota > Metazoa > Chordata > Lepidosauria > Squamata > Natricidae > Rhabdophis > Rhabdophis nuchalis. Next base: position 66,424,293 of record CM077649.1, read on the forward strand.
GTGACTGTGCGTAGAGCGTCACGATCCAGAAAGGGACGCAACTGGCGTATCAGGCAAACCTGATAGAAGGCCCCCCTGGCCACGGCCGTCATGTGCTCTTCTAAAGACAGCCGAGTGTCCAGGAGGACACCCAAGTTGCGAGCCCTCTCTGTGGGGGCCAATGACTCACCCCCAATAGCCAGAGATGGCGTCAACTGGCTATACCGTGACGCCAGAAGCCACAGCCACTCGGTCTTGGATGGGTTGAATCGAAGCCTGTTCCTCCCCATCCAGACTCGTACGGCCTCCAGACATGGGACATCAGTTCCACGGCATCGTTGGGGTGGTCCGGGGTAGAGATGTACAGCTGAGTATCATCAGCGTACTGATGGAATTCTACCCCAAAACCACGGATGATCTCACCCAACGGCCTCACATAGATGTTGAACAGGAGGGGCGAGAGGACGGACCCCTGTGGAACCCCACAAGTGAGGCGCCTCGGAGTTGACCTCTGCCCCCCTGCCAACATAAACTGCACCCGATCAGAGAGATAGGAGGAGAACCACCGTAGAACAGTGCCCCCCACCCCTAGCCCCTCCAACTGGTGCAGCATGATACCATGGTCGCGGCATGATACCATGGGAAGCGGAAGGCGAAAGGCAGGGGGATATTCGAGTCGTTCCTCAGGAGGGCATACCAATTCGGAGGGTCGTGGGGAGGGGCAGGACCGAGGGGAGACAATTTTCATCCTCCAGGTTGGTGGCACGCAGCCGTTGGTTACAAACGGTCGGGTGCCACAACCCTCGCAGGCTAGGTGGCCAGGGAATACAGAGCCAGGGTCTGCGGCTGATGTTTTGCAACGCCAGGTCCGTTGTCAACAAAGCCCCCCTCATTAGTGACCTTGTGTCAGAGGGGGAGCCGGACCTGGTAGGAATTGCGGAGACCTGGTTGGGCCACGAGGGAGGTCATCCCCTCGTTGAAATGTGCCCACCAGGTTACCGCGCATTTCATCAGCCGCGGGCCCTAGGCAGGGGTGGTGGGGTAGCGGTCATTATCAAGGAAGGCCTGGAGCCGAGAGAGACCATTGTGCCGCAGACCTCTGGCTGTGAGTCCCTCTGCATGAAGTGGGGCCTAGGGAGGCAGTTGGGCTTGCTGGTTGTATACCTGGCTCCCCGCTATGTAGCAGCAGCCCTGCCCGAGCTCCTGGAGGTGATCGCTACGGTGGCAGTGGAGACCCCCAGACTTATAGTTATGGGGGACTTTAACCTGCCATCGTTGGGCGAATCATCCGTGGTAGCTCGGGAGTTCATGGCTTCCATGACGGCCATGGACCTGACCCAAGTAATTCAAGGCCCCACTCATGAGGGTGGACATACGCCGGACCTCATCTTCGTCTCGGGCCAATGGAAGAGTGATCTGGGTACAGGGGACATAGACATCATACCCTTGTCATGGTCAGACCACTCACTTCTCCGACTCGACTTTCCGACCGCTGCTCCCCTCCGCGGGGAGGCGGAACCAGAGTTACCAATCTGGTACCGCCCCAGGCGCTTGATGGACCCGGATGGGTTCCAGACAGCGCTTGGGCCATTTCCTGTATCCCTGACCCGCGCCCCGATGGAGGACCTCACGGCCGCATGGAATAGTGCGGCCGTGGGAGCCTTGGATCGGGTCGCGCCCTTGCGGCCTCTCTCGCGGCAGCGAACCACCCTGGCTCCTTGGTTTACTGAGGGGCTGCGGGTGATGAAACGCCGCAAGAGATGCCTAGAGAGAAGATGGAGGGCTAGCCGCTCTGAATCTGACCGGACACAGGTAAGAGCCCATTTACGGACTTACATTGTGGCGCTGAGGGTGGCCAAACGTCATCATTGTGCCACCCTCATAGCATCCGCAGAAAACCGCCCTGCCGCCCTGTTTAGGGTGACCCGTTCCCTCCTCCAACAGAGGGAGCGGGAAGCCCCGTTACAGGGTAGGGCAGAGGAATTTGTGATTTTTCTGCAGGAGAAAACCGCCCAGATACAGAGTGAGCTAGCCCCCATTCATGGCCCAGTGGGATGCCACGAGGGAGATCTTGTTTGGGAGGAGTTTGACCCCGTTACTTCCGAGGATATGGACAGGTTACGTGGGCGACTGCGAGCCACCACATGTTCATTGGACCCGTGCCCCTCCTGGCTTGTACTGGCATCCTGGGAGGTGACACGAGGCTGGCTCCAAGAGGTTATCAACGCATCCTTGAGTGAGGGTTCCTTGCCTGCCTCCCTAAAAGAGGCTATGGTGAGGCCCCTCCTCAAGAAGCCCTCTTTGGACCCAGCTATTTTGAACAACTACCGTCCAGTCTCCAACCTTCCCTTCTTGGCGAAGGTTGTTGAGAGTGTGGTGGCACAACAGTTTCCCCGTCACCTGGAGGAAGTTGACTATCTAGATCCGCGCCAGTCCGGCTTTCGGCCCGGGCATAGCACCGAGACGGCATTGGTCGCGTTGGTAGATGATCTCTGGAGGGCCAGAGATGGGGGATGTTCCTCCATCCTGGTCCTATTAGACCTCTCAGCGGCTTTCAATACCATCGACCATGGTATCCTATTGCATCGGCTGGGGGGGTTGGGGGTGGGAGGCACCGTTTTGCGGTGGTTCTCCTCCTACCTCTCTGGCCGATCGCAATTTGTGCGGGCAGGAGAGCAGAGGTCGACCCCGAGACCCCTCACATGCGGGGTGCCTCAGGGGTCGGTCCTCTCGCCTCTCCTGTTTAATGCATATATGAAGCCGTTGGGTGAGATCATCCGTGGTTTTGGGGTAGAGTACCATCTGTACGCTGATGACACCCAGCTGTACATATCTACCCCAAACCACCCCAACGATGCCGTAGCGGTGATGTGCCAGTGCCTGGAAGCCGTGCGGATCTGGATGGGAAGTAACGGACTTAGGCTCAACCCGACCAAGACCGAGTGGCTGTGGTTTCCGGCTGCCCGATTCAACCAGCTTTCTCCAACGCTGGCCATAGGGGGCGAACATCTTGCCCCTGTGGATGGGGCGCGCAATTTGGGTGTCCTCCTGGATACCCGGCTGTCTATGGAAGAGCAAGTGACAGCCGTGGCCAGGAGGGCGTTTTACCAGGTCCGCCTGGTTCGCCAATTGCGCCCCCTATTGGATCGGGACGCCCTTCGCACAGTCACTCATGCCCTCGTGACATCCCGACTGGACTATTGTAACTCTCTCTACATGGGGCTCCCCTTGAGGTGCACCCGGAGGCTTCAGTTAGTTCAGAATGCGGCCGCGTGAGCAATTATGGGCACCTCTAGGTTTGCCCACGTAACACCGCTCTTGCGCGAGCTGCACTGGCTACCTGTCGTCTTCCGGGTGCGCTTCAAGGTGTTAGTTATCATCTTCAAAGCGCTCCATGGCTCGGGACCTAGCTATCTGCGAGATCGGATCCTGCCCCATACATCCTCACGACCGATTCGCTCCCACAGAGAGGGGCTTCTCCGGGTGCCGTCCACTAGACTTTGTCAGCGGGCGACGCCCAGGGGAAGGGCGCTCTCTGTGGCGGGCCCGGCCCTCTGGAACGACCTTCCCCCTGATATTAGAACGACCACCGACCTCCGCTCCTTCCGTGTAAAATTGAAGACCCATCTCTTTCGACTGGCCGGCCTTGAATAGTTCTCTCTGTCTTTTAATTATAAATTTTAATGGGTTTTTAATTTATATTTTTAGCACGGGTAGATTTATTTAATTCTATTTTAAGTAATATTTGTATTATTGTATATTGTTTTTAATTATGCCTGTGCACCGCCCCGGGTCCCTGTGGGGAGAGGGTGCGGTTAATAAATCCCAACTTATTATTATTATTATTATGGTCGATGATATTGAAAGCCGCTGAGAGATCTAACAGGACCAGGATAGAGGAACAGCCCCTATCCCGAGCCCTCCAGAGATCATCGACCAACGCGACCAATGCCGTCTCAGTGCTGTGTCCGGGCCGGAAGCCGGACTGGCATGAGTCCAGATAGACAGCTTCATCCAGGTGCTGAGGGAGCTGCCGTGCCACCACACTCTCAACAATCTTCGCAATAAACCGAAGGTTGGAGACAGGACAGAGTAGAACCCAAACTAGTAGAACCCAAGTGTATCTGCTCAACCTTGTAACTTCAACTCTTAGTAGAACCCAAAATCAACTGCTCAACCTTGTATCTTCAACTCTTAGTAGAACCCAAACTAGTAGAACCCAAGTATATCTGCTCAACCTTGTATCTTCAACTCTTAGCAGAACCTAAAATCAACTGCTCAGTAGAACCCAAACTAGTAGAACCCAAACTAGTAGAACCCATACCTGCTCAACCTTGTAATCTCAACTCTTAACAGAACCCAAGTGTATCTGCTCAACCTTGTAACCTCAACTCTTAGTAGAACCCAAACTAGTAGAACCCAAGTGTATCTGCTCAACCTTGTAACCTCAACTCTTAGTAGAACCCAAACTAGTAGAACCCAAGTGTATCTGCTCAACCTTGTATCTTCAACTCTTAGTAGAACCCAAACTAGTAGAACCCAAGTGTATCTGCTCAACCTTGTAACCTCAACTCTTAGTAGAACCCAAACTAGTAGAACCCAAGTGTATCTGCTCAACCTTGTATCTTCAACTCTTAGTAGAACCCAAACTAGTAGAACCCAAGTGTATCTGCTCAACCTTGTAACCTCAACTCTTAGTAGAACCCAAACTAGTAGAACCCAAGTGTATCTGCTCAACCTTGTATCTTCAACTCTTAGTAGAACCCAAACTAGTAGAACCCAAGTGTATCTGCTCAACCTTGTATCTTCAACTCTTAGTAGAACCCAAACTAGTAGAACCCAAGTGTATCTGCTCAACCTTGTAACCTCAACTCTTAGTAGAACCCAAACTAGTAGAACCCAAGTGTATCTGCTCAACCTTGTATCTTCAACTCTTAGTAGAACCCAAACTAGTAGAACCCAAGTGTATCTGCTCAACCTTGTAACCTCAACTCTTAGTAGAACCCAAACTAGTAGAACCCAAGTGTATCTGCTCAACCTTGTATCTTCAACTCTTAGTAGAACCCAAACTAGTAGAACCCAAGTGTATCTGCTCAACCTTGTATCTTCAACTCTTAGTAGAACCCAAACTAGTAAAACCCAAGTGTATCTGCTCAACCTTGTAACCTCAACTCTTAGTAGAACCCAAACTAGTAGAACCCAAGTGTATCTGCTCAACCTTGTAACCTCAACTCTTAGTAGAACCCAAACTAGTAGAACCCAAGTGTATCTGCTCAACCTTGTATCTTCAACTCTTAGTAGAACCCAAACTAGTAGAACCCAAGTGTATCTGCTCAACCTTGTAACCTCAACTCTTAGTAGAACCCAAACTAGTAGAACCCAAGTGTATCTGCTCAACCTTGTATCTTCAACTCTTAGTAGAACCCAAACTAGTAGAACCCAAGTGTATCTGCTCAACCTTGTATCTTCAACTCTTAGTAGAACCCAAACTAGTAGAACCCAAGTGTATCTGCTCAACCTTGTAACCTCAACTCTTAGTAGAACCCAAACTAGTAGAACCCAAGTGTATCTGCTCAACCTTGTAACCTCAACTCTTAGTAGAACCCAAACTAGTAGAACCCAAGTGTATCTGCTCATCCTTGTATCTTCAACTCTTAGTAGAACCCAAACTAGTAGAACCCAAGTGTATCTGCTCAACCTTGTATCTTCAACTCTTAGTAGAACCCAAACTAGTAGAACCCAAGTGTATCTGCTCAACCTTGTAACCTCAACTCTTAGTAGAACCCAAACTAGTAGAACCCAAGTGTATCTGCTCAACCTTGTATCTTCAACTCTTAGTAGAACCCAAACTAGTAGAACCCAAGTGTATCTGCTCAACCTTGTAACCTCAACTCTTAGTAGAACCCAAACTAGTAGAACCCAAGTGTATCTGCTCAACCTTGTAACCTCAACTCTTAGTAGAACCCAAACTAGTAGAACCCAAGTGTATCTGCTCATCCTTGTATCTTCAACTCTTAGTAGAACCCAAACTAGTAGAACCCAAGTGTATCTGCTCAACCTTGTATCTTCAACTCTTAGTAGAACCCAAACTAGTAGAACCCAAGTGTATCTGCTCAACCTTGTAACCTCAACTCTTAGTAGAACCCAAACTAGTAGAACCCAAGTGTATCTGCTCAACCTTGTATCTTCAACTCTTAGTAGAACCCAAACTAGTAGAACCCAAGTGTATCTGCTCAACCTTGTAACCTCAACTCTTAGTAGAACCCAAACTAGTAGAACCCAAGTGTATCTGCTCAACCTTGTATCTTCAACTCTTAGTAGAACCCAAACTAGTAGAACCCAAGTGTATCTGCTCAACCTTGTAATCTCAACTCTTAGCAGAACCCAAAATCAACTGCTCAGCCTTGTATCTTCAAACTCTTAGTAGAACCCAAAAGAGCTGAGATCTTCAACCTTTTGAGGTTCTTCTTAGCAGAGCTGAGATGGTCTTCTGACCAGCCTTTCTCGTTGACAGGAGATGGTGAAACAAGAACTTCCAGAGCCCAACATCATCTGTCTTCAAGCGATGAACACCATCACGGACTTCAGGTAGATTTGCTTCTCCCTCGATCTACTAGCTGGTGGTCCAGAGCGGTCAAGCCATCTGCCTCCCAATGCCTCACTTGCACTCATAAAAATAGTAATAGGGGTTCAGGAAAGGGTTGGAATCACGGTAGATGGCCAAAAGGTGAAAACAGTTGCTGTAATAGATATTCTACCTGCATTGATTTAATATAGAGAGACAGTTTGGCCTAGTGGTTAAGGTGCTTGGAACCAGGAGACTGTGAGCTCTAGTCCCGCCTTAGGGATGAGAACCGGTTGGGTGACTTTGAGCTAATTACTAGGAGACTAGGAGTTCTAGTCCTGCCTTAGCCATAAAAAACCAGGTGGGTGCTGTTGGACTATTCACTAGGAGACTGTGAGTTCTAGTCCAATCTTAAGACTCAAAAGCCAGCTAGGTGACCAGTTCCTCTGCCTCAGGCCAACCCACCTTATTGTTTTGGAGGGAAATAGGAGGAGGAAGGAGAATTAGGTAAGTTTGCCCCATGAATTATTTCTAAAAATAATAAAGACAGGCATGGAATGGAATGGAATGGCTAGGATAGGATATGAATTCTGGGGTGTGTTTTGCATTGTCCCCACTTGATTGTCCTACCATGCCCCAAAACACTCAAGGCTTCAAAGATGACGAGGGGACTGGAAGTTAAAGCATATGAAGAATGGTTGCAGGAACTGGGCATGGCTAGTTGAATGAAAAGAAGGACCAGGGGAGACAGGATAGCAGCCTTCCAATATCTCAGCGGCTGCCCCAAAGAAGAGGGAGTCAAGCTATTCTCCAAGGCACCTGGGGGCAGGACAAGAAGCAATGGGTGGAAACTAATCAAGGAGAGAAGCAACTTAAAACTGAGGAGAAATTTCCTGACTATGAGTGCAATTAATAAGCGGAACAGAAGTTGCCTCCAGAAGTTGTGAATGCTCCAACACTGGAAGTTTTAAAGAAGGGATTGGACAACCATTTGTCTGAAGTGGTGTAGGGTTGCCTGCCTAGAAGACCTCCAAGGTCCTTTCTAACTCATTCTATTCTTTTCGTTTCCTTCAGCAAGAAGCACATCATGAAAACCATGGGGTCCTACAAGAAGGGCATTCTACTCCGGACTTTCTACAAGAGCGTCTTCTCGCTGTCCCCCGTGAAGGCAGGACAGGAGGAAGAAGGAGTGGATTCTTCTAGCGTTCAGTATACAAAGGTGCTCTGGTCCTCCTTTCCAGATCCAAGATTTGACCACTTGCTTAACATAACACAATGAACTACAAAGATTTTTTTTACTCCTGGTTCTCTAAGGTCCTCCCAACCCTACGGTTCCATACACAAATCCACATGTATTGGCTGGGGATTCTGGGAGTTGAAGTCCACTCATCTTAAAAGTTGCTAAGATTGAGGAACATTGTCCTACAACATCTGGAGATGATGTTGCCCTACCAGGCTCCATGAATTGTTTGCAGGAGGCATAGTTGACCACAACTATGGCCTAATCCTCACAACCATGTTTGTAGACTGAATTTTAAACTGTTTTAATTGGATTTTAAATGAGTTAATACAGGGGTGTCCAAACTTGGGAACTTTAAGACTTATGGACTTCAACTCCCAGAATTCCCCAGCCAGCTATGCTGGCTGGGGAATTCTGAGAGTTGAAGTCCACAAGTCTTAAAGTTCCCAAGTTTGGACACCCCTGAGTTAATAGTACTAGGGAATTTTTAGCACAGGGCATCTCGTATTTAATTGGATTTTAGCCTTAAATTATATTTATTATTGCTATGTTTTGTATTTCCTGTTTTAATTTCCTGTGCACCGCCCTGAGTCCCTCCGGGGAGATAGGCGCGGTTATATAAATTTAATAAAATAAATAAATAAAATAAATAAATTTTCAGGGACGACCAGCCTTTAGACATTCAATAAAAAATGCAGTGGTCACTTCTGTCAGAGTTTGTTGCAGGAAAAATCAAATCTAGAAATTACACGCATACATTTGGCTAGCGGCGGATCTCAGATTACCACAGCAGGCTTGGGAGGGGTGCACCTCCTTGGAGAATGTGATTTATGACACAGACTGAGGGGAGGGAAGGAACGGGGGCAAAGTTCAGCCATAATTCAATTGGAGGTCAGATCTGACTGCAATGGGGTATTGCCAAAATGGTGTTCCTAATAAACGACTGGATTTCTTTTGAAACTTGGCGCGAGGCTCATGAATTAATTAGGGCACCTTTCAGAAACCTGACACTGTATATAATAACAGATGAATGAAAGTACAATACCAATAGTAGATTCTTTCAATGTGGTAGAAGTTACAAGCAGAACACAAGCCGGAGAGTTAGCTTCCTTTCAGAGTTCAGAGCAGACAGAAATCAGTTTCAGTTTCAGTTTCAGAGACCAGACTAGATTAGTTCTCTTGCACAGACTCAGAGCTGCATAGATAAGCCACACCCAGGCTCCGAACCGTCTGGCCTGGCTCTCAGTCACCAAATAGTTCCCATTGGTGGACCCAGTTGCCCTGCCTGTACATTGGCTGACCTTGTTACCCTGTCCTATTCCAGCCAGTCCCCAATAGCTGCCCTATTGCTATGTCCTATTCCCGTTCATGAATATTCTGACATCTTCCTCTCTGGATTGCTCACAGTTTACAAACTCTTTACTTCCTCGGTCCTAAAACCTGCTCTTTGTATCTCCTAGAATCTCTTCATTGGAACCTACCAAGCCTTCAGTGAAATGCTCCAGCAGTTAATGGTGGAGAATCCAATTCCTTCGGAGCTGGAAAGGATCTTGCAAGTATGTTATCAATACAATACAATAGCAGAGTTGGAAGGGACCTTGGAGGTCTTCTAGTCCAACCCCCTGCCTAGGCAGGAAGCCCTATACCGTTTCAGACAAATGGCTATCCAACATCTTCTTAAAGACTTGCAGTGTTAGGGCATCCACAACTTCTGGAGGCAACTTCTGTTCCACAGGTTGATAGTCCTAACTGTCAGGAAATTCCTCCTCAGTTCTAGGTTGCTTCTCTCCTTGATTAGTTTCCACCAATTGCTTCTTGTTCTGCCCTCAGGTGCCTTGGAGAATAGCTTGACTCCCTCTTCTCTGGGGCAGCCCCTGAGATATTGGAAGACTGCTATCATGTCTCCCCTGGTCCTTCTTTTCATTAAACTAGACACACCCAGTTCCTGCAACCGTTCTTCATATGTTTTAGTCTCCAGTCCCCTCATCCTCTTGGTTGCTCTTCTCTGCACTCTCTCCACATCTTCTTTTACATCGTGGCAACCAAAACTGAATGCAGGAGAAGAAAATCTTGTTATTGGTTCCTCACACCTCTGTCAATGAAGACTCAATGATCCAGGCCGAAATATTTAAAAGGTGAAATCATTGCAACTGGACCAACATTATTTTGACTGGTGAAGTTGCTTGGATGAACAATGGAACGTCTCAGGTTAACCATTTTTGGTCCATGGTTTACCTTTTTGGATACTTTTGGCCTGGATGATTCAGTCAATCAATCAGAACAGAGTTGAAAGGGACCTTGGAGGTCCTCTAGTCCAGCCCCCTGCTCAAGCAGGAGACCTTTCCCATGGACACTGCCTGTCTGTATTGACCTAGGTTTCCCCAAAAAGGAGGAGGCGGAGTCCTGGTCCCAACAAAAAACCCTTTTATTCAACAAATGTGAATTCCTCTTGTTCACATTCAGCCAAACAGACTTTCAAAGGTGTATTTATGACCACAGACCTTATCTAGCTTGGAAAGCTGCCATGTGAATATTTTCCCAAAGGAGGTGCTGTGCAAGGAAAGACTTTGGCACAGAGTCTCTGAGATTCACGGACAGATCTTCACACTCCTGATATGAACGAATGAACGAATAGCCTCCTGCAAGCTCCACTCCCCTGGCACTCCTATTTTATTCCCTCTGGGAGGGGCCATTCACCGTCCACCTGTGGCCTTACTCCCAAGTCAGCTCCTGTTCTTTAGCTGTTCCCTTCACACACTGGGAACAGGCTCCAGCTGTTCTTCTGCCCCACTGATCTCCGATTTCGAAGGCAGCTGATAACTGTCAGACAGCCCTGGTCCCCTCTCTGCCTCCGACGCAGAGCCCTCCTCCGAGCCTTCCCCAGACTCCAGGACTGGCCCAGGTTCCTCCCCAACCCTCCTCACTGTCCGAATCTGCCGCCAGTTGTGCTGGTCACTTGCGGGCCACAACCCTGTCTGGCTTGAGCTTCAGTGACCGCTGAGCGTCCAAGCGAGCAGGGACACCCTTATAAAGCTCTGCTTTTCTTCCTCTTCCCTTACTCCCACGTAGCTCATGGTTCCTTGGCTGCAGTCCCCGGAGGCTGACCTGCGAGAGAGAGCCATCTGGAGCAGCGCCTCGCTCCTCAATTTTGTTGCCAACAAATTGCAGCTGGACGTGAGTCGCCATGAGAGAGCAACAACTATTGGTTACTCTTTTGTCATTGATTTTATGCATTTATTATTTTTTTGGGGGGGGTTATTATTGCATTATGGCAGGGGTGGGCAAACTTTGCAACTTTAAGTCTGAAGGACTTCAGCTCCCAGACTTCTCCAGCCAGCAAAGCTTATTATGTATACACCCACATAGCAAAGCTGGCTGGAGAAGTCTGGGAGCTGAAGTCCTTCAGACTTAAAGTTGCAAAGGTTGGGGACCCCTGCTTTAAAAAGCTGGCTGGAGAAGTCTGGGAGCTGAAGTCCTTCAGACTTAAAGTTGCAAAGTTTGCCCACCCCTACATTATGGTATTGTTGGCTGGGGGTCGCTCAACCGGATGACTTTTAAGATGCGCGGACTTCTTCAACGCCCAGAATTCCCCAGGCGGCACAGTTCTCGCTATGGGTTTCTGGGAATTGAAGTCCACGTGCCTGTAAGTAGCCGAACGGGAGAATTCTGGGCGTTCAAAGCTCGGCAAAGATTTGGATCTATTTGGGGGTCTGCTCCATTTCGCCCCTGAACATACCGCTGGGTGAAACGGTGAGCTCCAGTTCAAGACATACAATACAATAGCAGAGTTGGAAGAGACCTTGGAGGTCATCTAGTCCAACTCCCTGCCTAGGCAGGAAGCCCTACATCCTTTCAGACAATTGGATATCCAACATCTTCTTGAAGACTTGCAGTGTTGGTGCATTTAAGAAGATGTTGGATAGCCATTTGTCTGAAATGGACTACATGACCTCCAAGGTCCCTTCCAACTCTCTCATATAGAATAACAGAGTGGAAAGGGAACCTGGGGGTCTTCTCGTCCAACCCAGGGGTGGGGTTCAGCCGATTTGGACCGGTTTAAGCAAACCGGATGCTAATTTTAGATCTGGTTCGCCAAACGGTAGTTGCGAAGACTGGCTGGCCCCACCCACCCCAGAAGTCTCCATGCAGCCTGTTTTGGATGTCAGGTAAGTGCAGGTCTATATGGAGGCTCTGAGAGCGCGAAAAACCTGCCTGTTTCCGGCCTCTGGAGGGCCTCTGGAGCTCGGGAGAGACCCTCCCAGAGGCTGGAGGAAAGCCTGCGGAGCCTGCGGAGAGCAGAAATCCCCCACCCCCAGTGGTGCCGGAGACCGAGTAGGCCACGCCCATCATGGCCATGCCATCAACCAGGCCGAGAACTAGTTTCTAGCATTTTTGACTCCTACCCCTGCTCCAACCCCCTGTTCAAGCAGGAGACCCTATCCAATGTCAGGCAACTGGCTGCCAACTCAGTAATGGAGCACCCATAACGTCTGGTGGCCAGCTGTTCCACTGGTGGATTGCCCTCACTGTCGGAAAGTTTCTCCTTAGTAGTTCTAAGTTGCTTCTCTCCTTGATGAGTTTCCATCCGTTGCTTCTTCTCCTGCCTTCAGGGGCTTTGGAGAATAGGTTGAGCCCTCCGCCCCTCTTCTTTGGGGCAGCCCCTCAGGATTGTGTTCCTCAGTACGGTGCAAAATCAGAGATCGCCCCTCCTTGTCTCTAAATTCTCTGGTTGTCAGGGGTTCCCAATAGCATCCAAAAGTAAATCAAGAGTCCCAGGCATTCCCCAAAGCTCCCATTGATGAAGAGAGCTTCCTGGGTTTTCCCCACCCAGTTCAAAGGTCAAGATCTTGCCCCCCCCCCACACCCACCAGTCCATCCCATGGTCCGACCTCCCACTGCAACGCTGGCAGCTTCCCCCCATCCAGTTCCGGTCAGGTGCAGAGACAAAGGATGACCTTGGCTTTCTAAGAAGAATGTTGTTATGGCTACCTAGCATCTAACTCCATACAATCTCCGCTCCAATTTTCCCACCATAGCAGAAGAATAGACAGGCCAAAGACCCAAAAGAAAAGAGGGCTGCGGGACTGACACTGGCCATTTCTCTCCCTCTAGACCAAGTCCAAGTTCTTCCACCTCGGTCATCTGGTAGCCATTCTGGGAATCTGCTGCGGTGATCCTATCAAGTCGATCTGTTCGAAGGCAGCCAAAAGCGTTCATCTTCTCCTCTCCATCGTGCTGGGCCAAAAGAGTAAGAGGGTTAAGTGGGAATCGAAGGCCACAAAATTCCCAGGGTTGCAGGGGCTCCTAGAGACCATCAAATCCAGCCTCTCAGATTAATCCAGATTAAATCCCAAAGAGATCCATCTTTGAGGATCCCATAGACCAGGGGTGGGGAACCCTGGACTTCCAGAATTCCTGAGCCAGCATGGGCAATGATGGCCCCTTTAAGACTTCTGGACTTCAACTCCCAGAATCCCTCAGCCAGCATGGAATTCTGAGCATGTCTAGCTCCAGAATTCTGGGAGTTGAAGTCCACAAGTCTTAAAGGGGCCACGGTTCCTTACCTCTGCCTTAGTCAATAAAGGCAATTTCTGTTGCTAATCAAGGCAGTTGTTAAGTGAGTTTTGCTCCATTTTATGGCCTATCTTGCCACAGTTGTTAAGTGAATCTGCGGTTGTTAAGTGAGTAGCATGGTTGTTAAGTGAATCTGGCTGCCCCGTTGACTTTGCTTGTCAGAGGTCGCAAAAGGGGATCATGTGACCCCGGGACATTGCAACCGTCACAAATACGAGTTAGTTGCAAGCATCCAAATTTAGATCCCGCGACAGCGTGACAACAAGGATGCTACAACAGACGTAAATGTGAAAACCGTTGTAAGTCAATATTTTTAGTTCCACTGTAAATTTGAATAGTCATTAAATGAACTTACACATCTCAAGTAAGTTTGAAACCCCAAGAAATGGGTTAAGTGTGTTGGGGGAAGTCAGCCTGCTCATTTGAAAGGTCCAAGGGTTTACACGGAGGTAAAGTATGGTGAGTAACACTTGATTCTGCTGTGTGCCAGTTGCAAAGTTAGACCAGAAGAATGTCCACACGGAAGTCATTAAGTGGAAGCACCAGGAATTTCTGGAGACGTGGAATCCGATGGTTTTTCTGAAAAACCCTTCCAGAGTCGCTGAGGTGAATGAATAGAGGCCTACACTGTGACCAGCAGGGGGAAGAGGAAGAGGAAGAGGACGAAGGGAAAGGGAAGGGAGAAAGGAAAGGAAACGGAAAGGGGAAAAAGTGAGAGCGAAAGAGGAAGCGCAGGAGAAGTGAACACGTGGGAAAGTGAAAGTGAGAGTGAGTGAAAGGGAAGGGAATGAAGGTTGAGGGCTATGTTAAGGGAAAGTGAAAGAAAATGAAAATGAAAGCAAAAGTGGGAGTGAAAATGAAACCGAAAGTGAAAGTGTGGGGGCGAAAAGAAAGGAATGGTAAGGAAAGCAAAAGTGGAAGGAAGGGCAAGGAAAAGGAAGGAGAAAGATTTAGGGTTATGGTTAGGGAAAGGGAAAGGGAAAGAAAGTGAAAGTGTAAATGAAAGTGAAAGTGAAAGTGTGGGGGAAACAAAAGGAAAGGAAAGGTTTAGGGTTATGGTGAGGGAAAGGGAAATAGAAAGGAAAGGAAAGGAAAGGAAAGCAAGCGAAAGCGAAAGTGAAAGTGAAAGTGCAGGGAAAGCAAAAGCAAAGAAAAGGGCCCTTCTTCTTGCTCTGACCTCTCCAGGTGTTCAGCGTCTACTTCAGCCCCAGAGAGAAGACAGATTTCCTCCTGACTGTCCTGGATGGACTGACCGACACCTGCAATAATTTCTCTTTGGCAGCTACGGAGTCTCTTCTTGCCAGCATTGCAAGAACCTGTGGCCCAGATATGGAAAAGGTAAGTCAGACCCCCCCCCACAAAGCCTGGGGAAGTTCCTGGATCCATAGCTAGCAGCTATGTTCAGGTGCGTTGCTTATTCAACTATCTTAAAGCTTTTAGAGATCTTCAGGATGACAAATTTGAAAAGCCGCCTAGTGAGTTTTCCTTCATTCTTGAACAAAAGAAAAATTAATTGCTTCCTCCTCCTTCTCCTTCTCCTTCTCTTCCTCCTCCTCCTCCTCCTCCTCCATATCCTCTTCCTCCTCCTCTTCTACCTCCTCCTCCTCTACCTCCTCCCCCTTCTCCTCCTCCTCCCCTTCTCCTCCTCCTCTTCCTCGTCCTCCTCCTTCTCCTATCCTTCTCTTCCTATCCTCCTCTTCCTCCTCCACCTCTTCCTCTTTCTCCTCTTCCTCCCCCTCTTCCTCCCCCCCTCCTCTTCCCCCTACTCTTCCTCCTCCTCTTCCTGCTCCTCCTCTCCTCCTCTTCCTCTTACTCCACCTCTTCTTCCACCTCTTCCTTTTCTTCTCTTCCTCCTCGTCTTCTTCCACCTCTTCCTCTTTCTCCTCTTCCTCCTTCTCCTCTTCCTCCTCCTCCTCCTCTTCTTCCTCCTCCACCTCCTCCTCCTCCTCCTGCTCTTCCTCTCAAGGACAGTCTCACTGACCATTACAATAGCAGAACCTTTTGGAGAAAGTTGAGTTTGTGGGAACAGGTGATTTCTTGCCAGTGGGACAACTTTGCCTCTCCTTGAACCTTCCTCCTTTCATTGTCCTCCTGTCCTCTTAGGTGCCCGATATTATAGAAGGCATCTGCAGCCGTTTGAACTTGATCCGTCGGCCGAGCACCAGAAGACTGCTCATGAAGTTGGTGGGGCTGTTGGCAGGCAGGACCGAGCACTTGGATACCGTCATCTCAAGTCTTCTGGAACATTCCACCTCAGTAGACAGGTGCCCAACGCCTCCTTCCAGCCCTAGTACGAAAATTGTAGCAATGCTGGTTTTTTTATGGCATCTTCTGTTATCCCTCATTTGGGGCCTTAAGCCAGGACTTCCCAAACATGGCGATTTCCAGGGGTGGAGACTTCAATTCCCAGAACTCCACAGCCTGTAGGGCCCTTGAGGAGCCTTCTGGGACTTGAAGTCCACACACCTGGAGAGTGCCCTGGTTGAGAAACAGTGCCTTAAGCCAACCCCAAACATAAGGGCTGGCCTCCTTCGGGTGTACGGTTATCATAACTCCCATAATTCCCAGCCCATGGCATCCAGGAGTTGTGGGGTGGATGTATTTGGAGGCTTCATCAGGCAAAGCACAATTAGGCTGGGATTCAATCCATTTAGAGTCTCCTTAACAATTCTTCAATCAGAATAGAGCCGGAAGGGACCTTAGAGGTCTTCTATTCCAGCCCCCTGATCAAGCAGAAGACCCAGTACCACATCAGACAAAGAAAAAGAGGGAGGAGGGGAGGGAGGGAGGGAGGAAGAAAGGAAGGGAAAAGGGGAGGGGAGGGAGGGGAGAGAGGAGGGGAGAGAGAAAGAAAGATAATGTCGATGTGTGTGTGAGAGAGAGGAGAGATGGGAGTGAGGGAGGAGAGGGTGAAAAAGAGAGAGAGAGAGAGAGAGAGAAAGAAAGAAAGAAAGAAAGAAAGAAAGAAAGAAAGAAAGAAAGAAAGAAAGAAAGAAAGAAAGAAAGAAAGATGGGAGGGAGAGGAGAAAGAAATAAAGAAATCTCGTTATCCAATCTCTTCTTTAAAAACTCTGGTGATGAAGCAGCCACAATTTTCAAAGGCCAGCTGTTCCACTGGTTAATTCTCATCACTCTTAAAAAGTTTCTCCTTAATTCCAAGTTGCTTCTCTCCTTGATGGGTTTCCATCCAATTCAAGATGAAACATGTCCCATTGTGACCCATACATGTAATTTGAGTCACTAGTATGTTATTGCTGGTTTCAGACATATATGTACATCAGAGACAAATTCCATGTGTGTCTTGCCCAAATTCAGTTCAATTCAATATTATAAGCCGCTTGTCCTTCAAAACAATGCGTAGGTTAAGTTCCTACAACATGCGAGTCTAAGCTACTATGAGGCTGGATAGCTAATGATTGTGAGAACCTGAATATTTTCTTAGCATGGTGTGTGAACAATCCCATCAGTGGTGGGATTCAGCCGCTTCGCACAGGTTCAGTAGAACCGGTAGCTAGCTTTTTGTGCAGTTTGGCAAACCGGATGAATAGCGTGCCTGCCCACACCTGGCCCCACCTCGCCCTTCCCCTCCCAGCCAGGCCTTGCATTGCTGCCTGGCTGCTCACCCAGCCACCTGGCCACTCACCGAGTTGGTGACAGGGTCAGTAGTTGGGCATGAAAAGGAGTGTCTGCGAGGGGTGGTGCATGGCCAGGCGGTGGCGAGGAGAGGCTGGGTGAGAAGAGGTGCCCTTCAATGTGAGTGATGTCGAGTTGGCCACGCCTACCTTGTCACATGACCACCCAGCTGGTCATTAGGGCAGACAACCAGCTGTTTAATTATTTGAATCAGGGGTGAAATTCAGCAAGTTCTGACAGGTTCTGGAGAACCAGTGGAAATTTTGAGTAGTTCGGAGAACCGGTAGAGGAAATTTTGAGTAGTTCGGAGAACCGGTAGAGGAAATTTTGAGTAGTTTGGAGAACCGGTAGAGGAAATTTTGAGTAGTTCGGAGAACCGGTAGAGGAAATTTTGAGTAGTTTGGAGAACCGGTAGAGGAAATTTTGAGTAGTTTGGAGAACCGGTAGAGGAAACTTTGAGTAGTTCGGAGAACCGGTAGAGGAAATTTTGAGTAGTTTGGAGAACCAGTAAGGAAACTTTGAGTAGTTCGGAGAACCGGTAGAGGAAACTTTGAGTAGTTCGGAGAACCGGTAGAGGAAATTTTGAGTAGTTTGGAGAACCGGTAGAGGAAACTTTGAGTAGTTCGGAGAACCGGTAGAGGAAATTTTGAGTAGTTTGGAGAACCGGTAGAGGAAATTTTGAGTAGTTCGGAGAACCGGTAGAGGAAATTTTGAGTAGTTTGGAGAACCAGTAGCGGAAACTTTGAGTAGTTTGGAGAACCGGTAGAGGAAACTTTGAGTAGTTTGGAGAACCAGTAGTGGAAACTTTGAATAGTTTGGAGAACCAGTAGCGGAAATTTTGAATAGTTTGGAGAACCAGTAGCGGAAATTTTGAGTAGTTTGGAGAACCAGTAGCGGAAATTTTGAGTAGTTTGGAGAACCGGTAGAGGAAACTTTGAGTAGTTTGGAGAACCGGTAGTGGAAACTTTGAATAGTTTGGAGAACCAGTAGCGGAAACTTTGAATAGTTTGGAGAACCAGTAGTGGAAATTTTGAATAGTTTGGAGAACCAGTAGCGGAAATTTTGAGTAGTTTGGAGAACCGGTAGAGGAAATTTTGAGTAGTTTGGAGAACCGGTAGCGGAAACTTTGAGTAGTTTGGAGAACCGGTAGCGGAAATTTTGAGTAGTTCGGAGAACCGGTAGTGGAAACTTTGAGTAATTCAGAGAACTGGTAGCGGAAACTTTGAGTAGTTCGGAGAACCGGTAGTGGAAACTTTGAGTAGTTTGGAGAACCGGTAGTGAAAATTTTGAGTAGTTCGGAGAACCGGTAGAGGAAATTTTGAGTAGTTCGGAGAACCGGTAGTGGAAACTTTTAATAGTTTGGAGAACCAGTAGCGGAAATTTTGAGTAGTTCGGAGAACCGGTAGTGGAAATTTTGAGTAGTTTGGAGAACCAGTAGCGGAAATTTTGAGTAGTTCGGAGAACCGGTAGAGGAAATTTTGAGTAGTTCGGAGAACCAGTAGAGGAAATTTTGAGTAGTTTGGAGAACCGGTAGTGGAAACTTTTAATAGTTTGGAGAACCAGTAGCGGAAATTTTGAGTAGTTTGGAGAACCGGTAAGGAAACTTTGAGTAGTTTGGAGAACCGGTAGAGGAAACTTTGAGTAGTTTGGAGAACCAGTAGTGGAAACTTTGAATAGTTTGGAGAACCAGTAGCGGAAATTTTGAATAGTTTGGAGAACCAGTAGCGGAAATTTTGAGTAGTTTGGAGAACCAGTAGCGGAAATTTTGAGTAGTTTGGAGAACCGGTAGAGGAAACTTTGAGTAGTTTGGAGAACCGGTAGTGGAAACTTTGAATAGTTTGGAGAACCAGTAGCGGAAACTTTGAATAGTTTGGAGAACCAGTAGTGGAAATTTTGAATAGTTTGGAGAACCAGTAGCGGAAATTTTGAGTAGTTTGGAGAACCGGTAGAGGAAATTTTGAGTAGTTTGGAGAACCGGTAGCGGAAACTTTGAGTAGTTTGGAGAACCGGTAGCGGAAATTTTGAGTAGTTCGGAGAACCGGTAGTGGAAACTTTGAGTAGTTCGGAGAACCAGTAGCGGAAACTTTGAGTAATTCAGAGAACTGGTAGCGGAAACTTTGAGTAGTTCGGAGAACCGGTAGTGGAAACTTTGAGTAGTTTGGAGAAACGGTAGTGAAAATTTTGAGTAGTTCGGAGAACCGGTAGTGGAAACTTTGAGTAATTCGGAGAACTGGTAGCGGAAACTTTGAGTAATTCAGAGAACTGGTAGCGGAAACTTTGAGTAGTTTGGAGAACCGGTAGTGAAAATTTTGAGTAGTTCGGAGAACCGGTAGCGGAAATTTTGAGTAGTTTGGAGAACCGGTAGAGGAAATTTTGAGTAGTTTGGAGAACCGGTAGCGGAAATTTTGAGTAGTTTGGAGAACCGGTAGCGGAAATTTTGAGTAGTTCGGAGAACCGGTAGCGGAAACTTTGAGTAGTTCGGAGAACCAGTAGCGGAAACTTTGAGTAATTCAGAGAACTGGTAGCGGAAACTTTGAGTAGTTCGGAGAACCGGTAGTGGAAACTTTGAGTAGTTTGGAGAACCGGTAGTGAAAATTTTGAGTAGTTCGGAGAACCGGTAGAGGAAATTTTGAGTAGTTCGGAGAACCGGTAGTGGAAACTTTTAATAGTTTGGAGAACCAGTAGCGGAAATTTTGAGTAGTTCGGAGAACCGGTAGTGGAAATTTTGAGTAGTTTGGAGAACCAGTAGCGGAAATTTTGAGTAGTTCGGAGAACCGGTAGAGGAAATTTTGAGTAGTTCGGAGAACCAGTAGAGGAAATTTTGAGTAGTTTGGAGAACCGGTAGTGGAAACTTTTAATAGTTTGGAGAACCAGTAGCGGAAATTTTGAGTAGTTTGGAGAACCGGTAAGGAAACTTTGAGTAGTTTGGAGAACCGGTAGAGGAAACTTTGAGTAGTTTGGAGAACCAGTAGTGGAAACTTTGAATAGTTTGGAGAACCAGTAGCGGAAATTTTGAATAGTTTGGAGAACCAGTAGCGGAAATTTTGAGTAGTTTGGAGAACCAGTAGCGGAAATTTTGAGTAGTTTGGAGAACCGGTAGAGGAAACTTTGAGTAGTTTGGAGAACCGGTAGTGGAAACTTTGAATAGTTTGGAGAACCAGTAGCGGAAACTTTGAATAGTTTGGAGAACCAGTAGTGGAAATTTTGAATAGTTTGGAGAACCAGTAGCGGAAATTTTGAGTAGTTTGGAGAACCGGTAGAGGAAATTTTGAGTAGTTTGGAGAACCGGTAGCGGAAACTTTGAGTAGTTTGGAGAACCGGTAGCGGAAATTTTGAGTAGTTCGGAGAACCGGTAGTGGAAACTTTGAGTAGTTCGGAGAACCAGTAGCGGAAACTTTGAGTAATTCAGAGAACTGGTAGCGGAAACTTTGAGTAGTTCGGAGAACCGGTAGTGGAAACTTTGAGTAGTTTGGAGAAACGGTAGTGAAAATTTTGAGTAGTTCGGAGAACCGGTAGTGGAAACTTTGAGTAATTCGGAGAACTGGTAGCGGAAACTTTGAGTAATTCAGAGAACTGGTAGCGGAAACTTTGAGTAGTTTGGAGAACCGGTAGTGAAAATTTTGAGTAGTTCGGAGAACCGGTAGCGGAAATTTTGAGTAGTTTGGAGAACCGGTAGAGGAAATTTTGAGTAGTTTGGAGAACCGGTAGCGGAAATTTTGAGTAGTTTGGAGAACCGGTAGCGGAAATTTTGAGTAGTTCGGAGAACCGGTAGTGGAAACTTTGAGTAGTTCGGAGAACCAGTAGCGGAAACTTTGAGTAATTCAGAGAACTGGTAGCGGAAACTTTGAGTAGTTCGGAGAACCGGTAGTGGAAACTTTGAGTAGTTTGGAGAACCGGTAGTGAAAATTTTGAGTAGTTCGGAGAACCGGTAGAGGAAATTTTGAGTAGTTCAGAGAACCGGTAGTGGAAACTTTTAATAGTTTGGAGAACCAGTAGCGGAAATTTTGAGTAGTTCGGAGAACCGGTAGTGGAAATTTTGAGTAGTTTGGAGAACCAGTAGCGGAAATTTTGAGTAGTTCGGAGAACCGGTAGAGGAAATTTTGAGTAGTTCGGAGAACCAGTAGAGGAAATTTTGAGTAGTTTGGAGAACCGGTAGTGGAAACTTTTAATAGTTTGGAGAACCAGTAGCGGAAATTTTGAGTAGTTCGGAGAACCGGTAGTGGAAATTTTGAGTAGTTTGGAGAACCAGTAGCGGAAATTTTGAGTAGTTCGGAGAACCGGTAGAGGAAATTTTGAGTAGTTCGGAGAACCGGTATAGTTTGGAGAACCAGTAGCGGAAATTTTGAGTAGTTCGGAGAACCGGTAGAGGAAATTTTGAGTAGTTCGGAGAACCGGTATAGTTTGGAGAACCAGTAGCGGAAATTTTGAGTAGTTTGGAGAACCGGTAAGGAAACTTTGAGTAGTTTGGAGAACCGGTAGAGGAAACTTTGAGTAGTTTGGAGAACCGGTAGAGGAAACTTTGAGTAGTTTGGAGAACCAGTAGCGGAAATTTTGAGTAGTTCGGAGAACCGGTAGAGGAAATTTTGAGTAGTTTGGAGAACCGGTAGAGGAAACTTTGAGTAGTTCGGAGAACCGGTAGAGGAAATTTTGAGTAGTTTGGAGAACCGGTAAGGAAACTTTGAGTAGTTCGGAGAACCGGTAGAGGAAACTTTGAGTAGTTCGGAGAACCGGTAGAGGAAATTTTGAGTAGTTTGGAGAACCGGTAGAGGAAACTTTGAGTAGTTCGGAGAACCGGTAGAGGAAATTTTGAGTAGTTTGGAGAACCGGTAGAGGAAATTTTGAGTAGTTCGGAGAACCGGTAGAGGAAATTTTGAGTAGTTTGGAGAACCAGTAGCGGAAACTTTGAGTAGTTTGGAGAACCGGTAGAGGAAACTTTGAGTAGTTTGGAGAACCAGTAGTGGAAACTTTGAATAGTTTGGAGAACCAGTAGCGGAAATTTTGAATAGTTTGGAGAACCAGTAGCGGAAATTTTGAGTAGTTTGGAGAACCAGTAGCGGAAATTTTGAGTAGTTTGGAGAACCGGTAGAGGAAACTTTGAGTAGTTTGGAGAACCGGTAGTGGAAACTTTGAATAGTTTGGAGAACCAGTAGCGGAAACTTTGAATAGTTTGGAGAACCAGTAGTGGAAATTTTGAATAGTTTGGAGAACCAGTAGCGGAAATTTTGAGTAGTTTGGAGAACCGGTAGAGGAAATTTTGAGTAGTTTGGAGAACCGGTAGCGGAAACTTTGAGTAGTTTGGAGAACCGGTAGCGGAAATTTTGAGTAGTTCGGAGAACCGGTAGTGGAAACTTTGAGTAATTCAGAGAACTGGTAGCGGAAACTTTGAGTAGTTCGGAGAACCGGTAGTGGAAACTTTGAGTAGTTTGGAGAACCGGTAGTGAAAATTTTGAGTAGTTCGGAGAACCGGTAGAGGAAATTTTGAGTAGTTCGGAGAACCGGTAGTGGAAACTTTTAATAGTTTGGAGAACCAGTAGCGGAAATTTTGAGTAGTTCGGAGAACCGGTAGTGGAAATTTTGAGTAGTTTGGAGAACCAGTAGCGGAAATTTTGAGTAGTTCGGAGAACCGGTAGAGGAAATTTTGAGTAGTTCGGAGAACCAGTAGAGGAAATTTTGAGTAGTTTGGAGAACCGGTAGTGGAAACTTTTAATAGTTTGGAGAACCAGTAGCGGAAATTTTGAGTAGTTTGGAGAACCGGTAAGGAAACTTTGAGTAGTTTGGAGAACCGGTAGAGGAAACTTTGAGTAGTTTGGAGAACCAGTAGTGGAAACTTTGAATAGTTTGGAGAACCAGTAGCGGAAATTTTGAATAGTTTGGAGAACCAGTAGCGGAAATTTTGAGTAGTTTGGAGAACCAGTAGCGGAAATTTTGAGTAGTTTGGAGAACCGGTAGAGGAAACTTTGAGTAGTTTGGAGAACCGGTAGTGGAAACTTTGAATAGTTTGGAGAACCAGTAGCGGAAACTTTGAATAGTTTGGAGAACCAGTAGTGGAAATTTTGAATAGTTTGGAGAACCAGTAGCGGAAATTTTGAGTAGTTTGGAGAACCGGTAGAGGAAATTTTGAGTAGTTTGGAGAACCGGTAGCGGAAACTTTGAGTAGTTTGGAGAACCGGTAGCGGAAATTTTGAGTAGTTCGGAGAACCGGTAGTGGAAACTTTGAGTAGTTCGGAGAACCAGTAGCGGAAACTTTGAGTAATTCAGAGAACTGGTAGCGGAAACTTTGAGTAGTTCGGAGAACCGGTAGTGGAAACTTTGAGTAGTTTGGAGAAACGGTAGTGAAAATTTTGAGTAGTTCGGAGAACCGGTAGTGGAAACTTTGAGTAATTCGGAGAACTGGTAGCGGAAACTTTGAGTAATTCAGAGAACTGGTAGCGGAAACTTTGAGTAGTTTGGAGAACCGGTAGTGAAAATTTTGAGTAGTTCGGAGAACCGGTAGCGGAAATTTTGAGTAGTTTGGAGAACCGGTAGAGGAAATTTTGAGTAGTTTGGAGAACCGGTAGCGGAAATTTTGAGTAGTTTGGAGAACCGGTAGCGGAAATTTTGAGTAGTTCGGAGAACCGGTAGTGGAAACTTTGAGTAGTTCGGAGAACCAGTAGCGGAAACTTTGAGTAATTCAGAGAACTGGTAGCGGAAACTTTGAGTAGTTCGGAGAACCGGTAGTGGAAACTTTGAGTAGTTTGGAGAACCGGTAGTGAAAATTTTGAGTAGTTCGGAGAACCGGTAGAGGAAATTTTGAGTAGTTCGGAGAACCGGTAGTGGAAACTTTTAATAGTTTGGAGAACCAGTAGCGGAAATTTTGAGTAGTTCGGAGAACCGGTAGTGGAAATTTTGAGTAGTTTGGAGAACCAGTAGCGGAAATTTTGAGTAGTTCGGAGAACCGGTAGAGGAAATTTTGAGTAGTTCGGAGAACCAGTAGAGGAAATTTTGAGTAGTTTGGAGAACCGGTAGTGGAAACTTTTAATAGTTTGGAGAACCAGTAGCGGAAATTTTGAGTAGTTTGGAGAACCGGTAAGGAAACTTTGAGTAGTTTGGAGAACCGGTAGAGGAAACTTTGAGTAGTTTGGAGAACCAGTAGTGGAAACTTTGAATAGTTTGGAGAACCAGTAGCGGAAATTTTGAATAGTTTGGAGAACCAGCAGCGGAAATTTTGAGTAGTTCGGAGAACCGGTAGTGGAAACTTTTAATAGTTTGGAGAACCAGTAGCGGAAATTTTGAGTAGTTCGGAGAACCGGTAGTGGAAATTTTGAGTAGTTTGGAGAACCAGTAGCGGAAATTTTGAGTAGTTCGGAGAACCGGTAGAGGAAATTTTGAGTAGTTCGGAGAACCAGTAGAGGAAATTTTGAGTAGTTTGGAGAACCGGTAGTGGAAACTTTTAATAGTTTGGAGAACCAGTAGCGGAAATTTTGAGTAGTTTGGAGAACCGGTAGCGGAAACTTTGAGTAGTTTGGAGAACCGGTAGCGGAAATTTTGAGTAGTTCGGAGAACCGGTAGTGGAAACTTTGAGTAGTTCGGAGAACCAGTAGCGGAAACTTTGAGTAATTCAGAGAACTGGTAGCGGAAACTTTGAGTAGTTCGGAGAACCGGTAGTGGAAACTTTGAGTAGTTTGGAGAACCGGTAGTGAAAATTTTGAGTAGTTCGGAGAACCGGTAGAGGAAATTTTGAGTAGTTCAGAGAACCGGTAGTGGAAACTTTTAATAGTTTGGAGAACCAGTAGCGGAAATTTTGAGTAGTTCGGAGAACCGGTAGTGGAAATTTTGAGTAGTTTGGAGAACCAGTAGCGGAAATTTTGAGTAGTTCGGAGAACCGGTAGAGGAAATTTTGAGTAGTTCGGAGAACCAGTAGAGGAAATTTTGAGTAGTTTGGAGAACCGGTAGTGGAAACTTTTAATAGTTTGGAGAACCAGTAGCGGAAATTTTGAGTAGTTTGGAGAACCGGTAAGGAAACTTTGAGTAGTTTGGAGAACCGGTAGAGGAAACTTTGAGTAGTTTGGAGAACCAGTAGTGGAAATTTTGAATAGTTTGGAGAACCAGTAGCGGAAATTTTGAGTAGTTTGGAGAACCGGTAGAGGAAATTTTGAGTAGTTTGGAGAACCGGTAGCGGAAACTTTGAGTAGTTTGGAGAACCGGTAGCGGAAATTTTGAGTAGTTCGGAGAACCGGTAGTGGAAACTTTGAGTAATTCAGAGAACTGGTAGCGGAAACTTTGAGTAGTTCGGAGAACCGGTAGTGGAAACTTTGAGTAGTTCGGAGAACCGGTAGTGAAAATTTTGAGTAGTTCGGAGAACCGGTAGAGGAAATTTTGAGTAGTTCGGAGAACCGGTAGTGGAAACTTTTAATAGTTTGGAGAACCAGTAGCGGAAATTTTGAGTAGTTCGGAGAACCGGTAGTGGAAATTTTGAGTAGTTTGGAGAACCAGTAGCGGAAATTTTGAGTAGTTCGGAGAACCGGTAGAGGAAATTTTGAGTAGTTCGGAGAACCAGTAGAGGAAATTTTGAGTAGTTTGGAGAACCGGTAGTGGAAACTTTTAATAGTTTGGAGAACCAGTAGCGGAAATTTTGAGTAGTTTGGAGAACCGGTAAGGAAACTTTGAGTAGTTTGGAGAACCGGTAGAGGAAACTTTGAGTAGTTTGGAGAACCAGTAGTGGAAACTTTGAATAGTTTGGAGAACCAGTAGCGGAAACTTTGAATAGTTTGGAGAACCAGTAGTGGAAATTTTGAATAGTTTGGAGAACCAGTAGCGGAAATTTTGAGTAGTTTGGAGAACCGGTAGAGGAAATTTTGAGTAGTTTGGAGAACCGGTAGCGGAAACTTTGAGTAGTTTGGAGAACCGGTAGCGGAAATTTTGAGTAGTTCGGAGAACCGGTAGTGGAAACTTTGAGTAGTTCGGAGAACCAGTAGCGGAAACTTTGAGTAATTCAGAGAACTGGTAGCGGAAACTTTGAGTAGTTCGGAGAACCGGTAGTGGAAACTTTGAGTAGTTTTGAGAACCGGTAGTGAAAATTTTGAGTAGTTCGGAGAACCGGCAAATGTCACCTCTGGCTGGCCCCAGGAATGGGGAGGAAATGGGGATTTTGCAGTATCCTTCCCCTGCCACAGCCATCATGCCCAAAGAATCATTAGTAAATAAATTTGAATTTCACCACTGATTTGAATCCCACCAGTGCCGTCACCCTAAGCTATTATTTTTTTTAGTAGCTTAAAAAAACCCCAGGTTCCTTGGTCAGATCCATCTACTGGGAGGGACATGAGTGATGTGCTCCTCAAGGAGAGTTAAGACCAAGCTCTAACCAGCATTCAACTCTGGCCATTCCTCCAACCTTCTTCCCGTTTGCAGCAGTCCATCGGAGCTCTGGCGATCCCTTTCGGCTGAGGAAATGATTGAAGAACAACTTCTGGAGAACTTGCTCACCAGGTTGCAGAGCCAACATAAGATGGAGCTGCAACCACCTTCCCTATCCATCTCAGTGAGTTGGACCTTTCCTTCAGGGACAGCTCGGTTCTAAGTCCTTAGTTTCAATGGAAGAGTCCATCAGTTGGGCTTATTTTGGGCCAAGTTCAGGGTCACAGAAATGGTTGGCTGACCTTTGACTTGTTCTACCCTTCCACTGATGGACACCCACTTCAGTAGTTGCCAGTTGTGTGTTGCAGCAGCCAAAAAGGCCAACACAATCCTAAATTGCATTAACAGAGGGATAGAATCAAGATTAAGGGAGGTACTAAATACCAATCTATAAAGCCTTAGTAAAGTCACACTTGGAATACAGCATCCAGTTTTGGTCGCCACGATGTAGAAAAGATGTGGAGACTCTAGAAAGAGTGCAGAGAAGAGCAACAAAGAGGATGAGGGGACTGGAGGTTAAAACATAGGAAGCACGGTTGCAGGAACTGGGTGTGTCTAGTTGAATGAAAAGAAGGAGTAGCAGTTATATGCGAGACCGTCTCCTGCCCCATACATCCCTTAGACCAGGGGTCTGCAAAGTCGGCTCTTTTAAGACTGGTGGACTTCAACTCCCAGAGTTCCCCAGCCAGCTATGCTGGCTGGGGAACTCTGGGAGTTGAAGTCCACCAGTCTTAAAAGAGCCGACTTTGCAGACCCCTGCCTTAGACCGATACGCTCCCACAGAGAGGGCCTTCTCATGGTGCCGTCAGCCGGACAATGCCGACTGGCGACACCCAGGGGAAGAGCCTTCTCTGTGGCGGGCCCAGCCCTTTGGAACGACCTACCCCCTGAATTACACACCATCACCGACCTCCGCCTCTTCCGCCAATGTCTAAAGACATACCTTTTCCAACAAGCCAGCCTAGCCTAACCTCCCACGGGGACTTTTAGAAAGTTTTAAATTGGGTATTTTAATAATTGGGTTTTTAGCATAGGATTTGGATAGTTTAATATATATTTTAAATTATGTATTTATTTTTTGTATGTTTTTAAATTTCCTGTGCACCGCCCTGGGTCCTTTGTGGAGAAGGGCGGGATATAAATATAAATAAATTCAAAATTCAAATTCAGTTTTCCAATATTTGATTTGTCTGAAATGGTATAGGGAGGGAGTTGGACTAGAACACCTCCAACTCTGTTATTCTATTCTATTCTATTCTATTCTATTCTATTCTATTCTATTCGTCCCTCCGGCCAGTAGATGGGGCTAGAAAGCAACAAAAGTATATAAAGATCGTACGTTGGGGCATATTTGTCCTTCCGGCCAGTAGATGGGGCTAGAGAGCAACAAAAGTATATAAAGATCGTACGTTGGGGCATATTTGTCCTTCTGGCCAGTAGATGGGGCTAGAGAGCAACAAAAGTATATAAAGATCGTATGTTGGGGCATATTTGTCCTTCCGGCCACTAGATGGAGCAAGAAAGCAACAACAGTATATAAAGATCATACGTTGTGGCATGTTTGTCCTTCCGGCCAGTAGATGGGGCTAGAGAGCAACAAAAGTATATAAAGATCGTACATTGTGGCATGTTTGTCCTTCTGGCCAGTAGATGGAGCAAGAGAGCAACAAAAGTATATAAAAGTTATATGCTGGGGCATGACACTCCCTTCTAGCCCTATTCTGATTGGCTTAGTTCTGATTGGCCTGCAGACTGGATTTTGTTCTCCTCCCCCCCTTTCCTCCCCCTCCCCCGTACCCCCTGCAGTTGACCCAGGCGCTCTACGAGGTGATCTCGGTCCTGGAATCGAGGGACACCATCCAAGGCCTTTTCCCGGAACTTCTGATGACTTTCCTTATGGAGCTTCATTTCAGCAGCCAGAGAGACGCCCTGCCAGATGTGGACTTCCTCCAGCAGTGCGGACAGGTCAAAGGTCAAGTCAGGTGCGGCTTCATAGGAAAGCCCCATCTCCCCATCCCTGTTCCCTGTAATTTTTGGCATTACAGGTAGTCCTCGCTTTGCAACCTTTCGTTCAGTGACCGTTCCAAGTTTTAAAATGGCATTGGGAAAAGGGATTTAGGAATGTTTTTCACACTTGTGACCGTGGCAGCATCGTCTGGGGACGTGTGATCAAAATTCAGTCGTTTGTCAACATGACTCATGTTTATGACGGTTGAAACGTCACGTGATTTGGGTGCTTGGCAGCTGGTTCATATCGCAGTGTCCCGGGGGGGGGGTGTCACATGATCCCCTTTGGCGACCTTCTGACAAGCAAACGCAACAGGCTGACTTAACAACCGGGTTACTGACTTAACAACTGCAGGGATTCACTTAACAGCGGTGGCCAGAAAGATCGTAAAAGGCCCAAACTTCACTGAGTAACAATCTCTCTCTTCTTAGAAATGGAAATTTTGGGTACCATTGTGGTCGTAAGTCAAGGACTGCCTGTACAGATAGTCCTCGACTTAATGACCACAACTGAGCCCAAAATTTATGTTGCTAAGTGAGAGATTTCTTAAGTGAATTTTGCCCTATTTTACGACCTCCCTTGCCACATTTGTTAAGTGAATCACTGAAGTTGTTCAGTTAGTGACACGGTCGTGAAGCGAATCCAACTTCCCCCGTTGACTTAGCTTGTCATATAGTCGGGGACGTTGCGACCGTCATAAAAGTGAGTCAGCGGGCCAAGCATCTGAATATAAATCACGCATCCACAAGGCTGCTGCAACGGTCATGAGTGAAAAATGTGGGTTTTTTTTCAGTGCCGTTGTAAGTGTGAACGGTCGCTAAATGAAAACGGTTGTAAGTCGAGGACTTACCTGGATAAGGAAGGGCAAGGAGCCCCAGGGCTGAGCGAGTCCTCCTCTCCCCCTTCAGTTTCGCCGTGGAGGCCATCAAGATGCTCCTCATTCGGATTGGATGCCGCTACGAGGTCACCTTCATGGAGAAGATGCGCGGGTGGTCGATGCTACAAGGCAGCCGGGAACTCCTGCAGGGAAGCGCCCTCCTGGCCAGGTGAGTTTGCTGCAGACGACGCGGCCAAGGAGACGCCACTCACCTGTGGTTCTTCAGTTTGGAAGGTGGAAATCTCCCTCACCTTTTAGTCTGGTGGGGGGGCTCGCTGGACTCGTCGGCTGGAAATAGGGCCGCCCAGGTTGGAGACCCGAGCATGATGCGACGGGGTGAGCTCCCGTCCTCAGCTCAGCTCCTGCCTCCCCTAGCAATTCAACAGCATTCAATCGCCGGTCGATAAATAGAGGTAGTCCTCAACTTACAACAGTTTCATTTAGTTACAACAGCACTGAAAGAAGTGACTTATTTCTCACTCTTCTGACTGCGGCAGCATCCCAGTGGTCATGTGATCAAAATTGGGATGCTTGGCAACTGACTCATATTTATGACGGTCACAGTGTCTCCGGGGGACGGGGGGGGTGGGCGGGCATATGAGCCTCTTTTGCAACCTTCTGACAGGCAAAGTCAATGGGGAAGCCAGATTCACTTAACAACTGTGTTACTAACTTAACAAGTGCCGTCATTCGCTTAGCAACTGTGGCAAGTAAGGTTGTAAAATGGGGCACTTAACAGCTATCTCACTTAGCAACAGGTGTTTGGGGTTAAATACCTGTAATCACTTTCAGAAACTGCTTGTTTAATGATCTTAAGGCTTTTAGAGATCATCGGAAAGGCAAATTTGAAGAGCCACCTGGTGAGTTTTCCTTCATTCTTGAACAAAAGAAAATTAATTACTTCCTCCTCCTCCTCCTCCTCCTCTTCCTCTTCCTCTTCTTCCTCCTCCTCCTCCTCCTCCTCTTCTCTTCTTCTCCTCTTCCTCCTCTTCCTCTTTTTCTCCTCCTCCTCTTCCTCCTCCTCCTCTTCCTTTCCTCCATCTCCTCCTCTTCCTCCTCCTCCTCTCTTCTTCTCCCTCCTCCTCCTCCTCCTGCTCCTCCTCCTCCCTCTCACTGACCCTTACAATAGCAGAACTTTTTGGAGAAAGACTTTGAGGGGAAAGGTGATTTCTTGCACGAGGGTCATCTAGAGCAGGGGTCTCCAACTTTGCTGGCTGGAGAATTCTGGGAGCTGAAGTCCTTCAGACTTAAAGTTGCAAAGGTTGGAGACCCCTGATCTAGAGGACTACTTCTACGGATTCAGGAGAAAATACGCTGGAGAACCAGCATAAATATGCATTTTTTCTCCCAGGGTGCCAATGATGTCCTTCTGTATTATTATTTTTTTTCAGAGCCATGCTACATTTTTCCTGCCCCGAGATTATCAGGGTCCTGGATCTGCTCTTTTCTGTCCTCAACAAAAACAGTGAAACCCACAAGCCGACAATCATTGCCGTCTTTGTCGAGGTAAGGAGCATGGGGGGGGGGGGGGAGATGGAAAAATCAGGTGTGTGATTTACAGGTTAGTGTTCACCCAGCATTGACATCCAGCACAGCACCTGCTGTGGCCTAGAGGTGGAGCGCTCGCCTGCCAATCAGGAGGTTGTTGAGTTCGATCCTAGGTAGAGGCAGATGTAGGGTCTCCTGCATGGGCAGGGGGTTGGACTAGATGACCTGCAAGGTCCTTTTCCAACTCTGTTAATCTGTTAAAGGTTGTGAGCTCGATCCTAGGTAGAGGCAGAGGTAGGGTCTCCTGCTTGGGCAGGGGGTTGGACTAGATGACCTGCAAGGTCCCTTCCAACTCTGTTCATCTGTTATCCTCATAACCAACCCTGCTATTTTCCATCTCCCTCACCACAAACCCAAATTCTGTCCTTCCCTAAAGGGTGGTTTCATCCATGAAGGCTTTGTGGCTTTGAGAAGATGTCCTTCCATGGGAGGCTACCAAAATAAATTCGAACAGCGTGAAGGCATCTCCTCTTCCATGGACAATTATGAACTTGCTCCATCCTCAAGTTGCTTGTTTCCAAGAGAAACCTGGCCCATCTATCTCTCCCCTTCTGCCCCTCACGATGGGTTCCTTCGTCTCGTTCCTCAGCTCCTTCACTACCAAGACATCGACCAGTTCCCTTCCGAACAGATCTTTGAGAGCCTTGAAGAATGGACCCAAAACCCCAGTGGAGATGTTCGGTCTCTTGCCATGAGGGCCCTGGGCATCCTGGCCATCCACCCAGACAAGGTGAGGAAGCGGCCATGGGCTGGGAAATGACCCCCAATTATTGGGAGGGGTCTGATGGATCTGATCAGAGCTTATGCCCAAGAGAAAGAGCTGCCCACATTCACAAGTTGGTCTTCACTGTAGATGGGGGTGTCGGGGGACTTGTTGAGTTGAGATGTCTGAGGTATCAACTCATAAAGTTGCCATAGTGAGGAAGAGAGGGGGGAGTGCATTCCACGCATATCTTCGGCTAGAGTCAGATCTCAGATTACTACAGAAGGCTTGTGATGTGTGCATCTCATTGGTGAATGTGATTTATGACACAGGATGAGGGGAGGGGAGGAACAGGGGTAATGTTCTGCCCAGGTTGGGTTCGCTTGGGCAGCCAGTTAGCTCCACACATAGGAATCTTTCAGATTAAATTTATTATTAGGCATCCTTAATATCAACACTAACAGTTCATAGTTAAGATTCTTCTGATGGCTCTAATCTGTCCCATCGCGCAGTAAAAAGACATTAATTTGCTTAACCCATTCTGAGCGGAGATGTAACACGCCTGTCTGATAAACAAAGGCTTCTAAAACTGACTGGCTATAACTTTTCCCCGCGGCAAGATACCCCCGGTGGCCAATCAGGTAACACAGATGTGGTCACATGCTATGGAACTTCATTTCCCACAAGGTAGTTCTGCCTACATCTCCCATGAGGTAGTTTCTTAAAGGAGACAGTTCTTAATTCCTACACTAGCTATATACTGCCGTGACAGCACAGGTAAAGTTCAGCCATAAAATTCAAACGAGGTTTAGATCTGGTTGCAATGGGGTATTGCCGAAATGGTGCTCCTAATAAATGACTGGCTTTCTTTTGAAACTTGGCTTGGGGCTCATGAATCAATTAGGGCCTCTTTCGGAAACCTGACAGACAGTCAGATCTAAACCTCATTTGAAGAAGATCTTGAGATGTTTTTCCTAGCAAAGCCAACTCCAACATTTCGCATGACAACGTGAAAAAAGTGACTCACACTTATGGACACCGCAGCATTCCCATAGTCAAAGCACTTGAGAACTCTTGGCAACTGACTCGTATTTATGACGGTTGGCGTGCCCCGGGGTCATGCGATCCCCTTTTGCGACCTTCAAGCAAACTCAACGAGGAAGCCAGATTCACTCCACAACTGTGGGATTACCTAACACGGGTTCAGTTAGCAACTGGGGCACGAGAAGTCATAAAACTCACGTCACAACGGTCTTGAGGAGCAACAGAAACCTGGGGCTGACTTGCGGTCATAGGTTGAGGACTGTGTCCATCCAGGGCATGCTGAGTTATTTATGTGTTGAGCGAAGTTGGGAAAGGGAGAGAGATGGGTGGATTTGATAGATAATTTGATAGATCGGGGATGGCTAAGCTTTTTCTCCTCGCAGGTGTGCATGACATACACACACACACACCCTCTCTCCCCTTGGGCCTGTGTGCATGCGCGTGCTACCACCACCCCACTCCCCCTGCGCATTCACATGATACCGCCGTTCCCTGTTTTGGGCCTAGCAGGCCCCCCTGAAGCCTCCTGGGACCAAAAACAAACCATGGGGGAGCACCACACACACCCCTGTGCCCCATTTTGGGCCTAGCAGGCCCCCCTGAAGCCTCCTGGGACCAAAAACAAGCCATGGGGGAGCACCACACACACCCCTGTGCCCCATTTAGGGCCTAGCAGGCACCCCTGAAGCCTCCTGGGACCAGAAACAGGCTGTGGAGGACACTGCCCCCCCCGTGCCCCATTTTGGGCCTAGCAGGCCTCCCTGAAGCCTCCTGGGACCAAAAACAAGCCATGGGGGGCACCACACACACACCCTGTGCCCCATTTTGGGCCTAGCAGGCCTCCCTGAAGCCTCCTGGGACCAAAAACAAGCCATGGGGGAGCACCACACACACCCCTGTGCCCCATTTTGGGCCTAGCAGGCCTCCCTGAAGCCTCCTGGGACCAAAAACAAGCCATGGGGGAGCACCACACACACACCCTGTGCCCCATTTTGGGCCTAGCAGGCCTCCCTGAAGCCTCCTGGGACCAAAAACAAACCATGGGGGAGCACCACACACACCCCTGTGCCCCATTTTGGGCCTAGCAGGCCTCCCTGAAGCCTCCTGGGACCAAAAACAAACCATGGGGGAGCACCACACACACCCCTGTGCCCCATTTTGGGCCTAGCAGGCCTCCCTGAAGCCTCCTGGGACCAAAAACAAACCATGGGGGAGCACCACACACACCCCTGTGCCCCATTTTGGGCCTAGCAGGCCCCCCTGAAGCCTCCTGGGACCAAAAACAAGCCATGGGGGAGCACCACACACACCCCTGTGCCCCATTTTGGGCCTAGCAGGCCTCCCTGAAGCCTCCTGGGATCAAAAACAAGCCATTGGGGAGCACCACACACACCCCTGTGCCCCATTTTGGGCCTAGCAGGCCTCCCTGAAGCCTCCTGGGACCAAAAACAAACCATGGGGGAGCACCACACACACCCCTGTGCCCCATTTTGGGCCTAGCAGGCCCCCCTGAAGCCTCCTGGGACCAAAAACAAGCCATGGGGGAGCACCACACATACCCTGTGCCCCATTTTGGGCCTAGCAGGCCTCCCTGAAGCCTCCTGGGACCAAAAACAAGCCATGGGGGAGCACCACACACACACCCTGTGCCCCATTTTGGGCCTAGCAGGCCTCCCTGAAGCCTCCTGGGACCAAAAACAAACCATGGGGGAGCACCACACACACCCCTGTGCCCCATTTTGGGCCTAGCAGGCCTCCCTGAAGCCTCCTGGGACCAAAAACAAACCATGGGGGAGCACCACACACACCCCTGTGCCCCATTTTGGGCCTAGCAGGCCCCCCTGAAGCCTCCTGGGACCAAAAACAAGCCATGGGGGAGCACCACACACCCCCTGTGCCCCATTTTGGGCCTAGCAGGCCTCCCTGAAGCCTCCTGGGACCAAAAACAACCCATGGGGGAGCACCACACACACCCCTGTGCCCCATTTTGGGCCTAGCAGGCCCCCCTGAAGCCTCCTGGGACCAAAAACAAGCCATTGGGGAGCACCACACACACCCCTGTGCCCCATTTTGGGCCTAGCAGGCCTCCCTGAAGCCTCCTGGGACCAAAAACAAACCATGGGGGAGCACCACACACACCCCTGTGCCCCATTTAGGGCCTAGCAGGCCTCCCTGAAGCCTCCTGGGACCAAAAACAAACCATGGGGGAGCACCACACACACCCCTGTGCCCCATTTTGGGCCTAGCAGGCCCCCCTGAAGCCTCCTGGGACCAAAAACAAACCATGGGGGAGCACCACACACACCCCTGTGCCCCATTTTGGGCCTAGCAGGCCTCCCTGAAGCCTCCTGGGACCAAAAACAAACCATGGGGGAGCACCACACACACCCCTGTGCCCCATTTTGGGCCTAGCAGGCCTCCCTGAAGCCTCCTGGGACCAAAAACAAACCATGGGGGAGCACCACACACACCCCTGTGCCCCATTTAGGGCCTAGCAGGCCTCCCTGAAGCCTCCTGGGACCAAAAACAAGCCATGGGGGAGCACCACACACACCCCTGTGCCCCATTTAGGGCCTAGCAGGCCTCCCTGAAGCCTCCTGGGACCAAAAACAAACCATGGGGGAGCACCACACACACCCCTGTGCCCCATTTTGGGCCTAGCAGGCCTCCCTGAAGCCTCCTGGGACCAAAAACAAGCCATGGGGGAGCACCACACACACCCCTGTGCCCCATTTTGGGCCTAGCAGGCCTCCCTGAAGCCTCCTGGGACCAAAAACAAGCCATTGGGGAGCACCACACACACCCCTGTGCCCCATTTAGGGCCTAGCAGGCACCCCTGAAGCCTCCTGGGACCAGAAACAGGCTGTGGAGGACACTGCCCCCCCCGTGCCCCATTTTGGGCCTAGCAGGCCTCCCTGAAGCCTCCTGGGACCAAAAACAAGCCATGGGGGAGCACCACACACACCCCTGTGCCCCATTTAGGGCCTAGCAGGCCCCTGAAGCCTCCTGGGACCAAAAATGGGCTGCGGGGAGCAATGCACCCCGCCCTCCGCGTATGAGTGCATGAACCCTCGCTCCTCCCCGCGCATGCACGTCAGTCTCCCGCGCAGCCCATTCTGGGCCTGAAGCTGCATGCCATAGGTTCGCCATCACGGTGCTAAGTAGATAAATAAACCAATAAGGCCTGTACAAAGGTCAGCGCCTCCTGTCTGCAGGTGGAGGATGTCAAGGCCTTGATGCCCACCCTCTTGGGAAGCCTGGAAGAAACGGACAACAGCGTCATCCGGGAAGCCATCACCGCCCTCCAGAACATCCTGAAGTTCATGCAGAGGAGCGACGTGGTGACTCTGGCGGAGAAGCTCCTTCCATTGTTTAGCGCAGTAAGACCTTCCACCCAGGTGGATTTCTCACCACCTTCTTCCCGTGCCTCTCCACCTTGACCACTTCAAGAGGGGTGGCCTTCGACTCGGTCAATCAGAATAGAGCCGGAAGGGACCTTGGAGGTCTTCTAGCCCAACCCTCTGCTCAAGCAGGAGACCTTCAACCATTTCAGACCAACGGTTGTCTAGTCTCTTCTTTAAAAAAAACCTCCAGGGTTGGAGTAGTCGTAACTTCTGGTGGCAACTTCTGTTCCACTGCTTCATTGTCCTCGCTGTTGGGAAGTTTCTCCTTAATTCCAGCTTTGCTGGGCTGGGGAATTCTGGGCGTTGAAGTCCACCCGTCTTAAAATGGCCAAGGCTGGAAAACCACTGTCCTCTTCTCAGTTTTGTGGCTCCTTGGATCCTAGGGTAGACATCACACCTGTAACAAGCACAACCGTTTTCCTTAAAGCAGAGGTCTCCAAATGTGGCCACTTTAAGATTTGTGGACTTCAAATCCCAGAATTCCTCAGCCTGCCCTGTTGGCTGGAGAGTTCTGGGAGTTGAAGTCCACAAGTGTTAAATTCTGGGAGTTGAGGTCCACCCATCTTAAAGCAGCCAAGGCTGGAAAAACATTGTCCTCTTCCCAGTTCTGTGGCTCCTTGGATCCTCTTTCCTCTAAAGTCTTCTCCTGTGGCTGGGTCTCCTTGGTCTCCTCTCCCAAACTAGTCCTAGAAAAGGAGACATGAGTCCACAAACTACCATAAGACCCAGCCAGAGCATGGATTGAAACAATATTTAGGACTAGGGCTACAGAAACCAGACCTTTAAACCATGAAGGCATCTCCTGGAGACCATCTGGCAGAAATTCGGGTGGGCCTGACTTTTTCCCTTTAAAGGAAAGCTCTCCAAAGTTGGCAACTACAAGACTTGTGGACCTCAACTCCCAGAATTCCTCCGCCAGCATGGAAAATGGAGTCCATGGGTCTGAAAATCCGGGGATCCTGGGAGTTGAAGTCCACAAAGCCTTAAAGTGGCCAAGGTTGGAGACGCCTTTCTTAACGTCTCACAAAGATGCTGTTCAGGCATCCAAAATTAGCATCCAAATTTAAATCAGAGTCCGAGGCAAAGGATTCCTCAAAGTTCCCATTGATGAAGAGAGCCACGTTGGCACATCTGGGGAAACCCGAATCTGGAAGCTTCCTGGGTTTTGCCCACCCAGCTGAAAGGTCAAGATCTTGCCCCCCAACACCCACCAATCCATCCCATGGTCCCATCTCCCCCTGCCACACTGGCAGCTTCCACCCATCCAGTTCCGGTCAGGTGCAGAGGTGCAGAGACCAAAGGATGACCTTGGCTTTCTAAGAAGAATGTTGTTATGGCTACCTATCATCTAACTCCTTACCATTCCCCCCTCCCATTTTCCCATCATAGAAAATGCATAGTAGGATAGTAGCTTGGGCGCCCCCCTGCAAACTCTGTCGTTCCAGGAGCCCGGCCGAAGTTGCGCGCAACACTCGCTGAAGCGCCTGGACCCCCAGGGAGAGAGGGAGGGAAGGGCTGGAGCTACTGAACAGGCAGCCAAGCTAAGTGCCTGAAGGACCCCATCCCGTCAGCGAGCGGGATTAATTGGTTCGGCCCAGCGCCCGCAGTTTGAGGATCCTTGATTTAGTGCAATATTTTTAAAAATGCAAAAATGCAAAGATTTTTCTGCGGAACACCAAAATTTTCTCGCGGATCACCACCGGTCTACGGGCCACCAGTTGGGAACCACAGGTTACGAGGATAGATTTCTGTGGTTGAGTACTACAGACCAGGTTACGATGCGGGTCAAGGCGAGCTCCACCGCATTCCCGACCCTCCGTGGTGTTGCTGCTTGTTGCCCGCAGATGGACGCGAAAGTGCGCACCTCCGCCATCGTTCTCTTCGGCGAGCTGCCCAATTTGGTGAAGAAGAAGGAGAAGTATCTCATCCAGGAGCAGGTCACTCAAAGTCTGGTGCCTCTGTTGCTCCACCTGCAGGACGAGGAGCCGGAGGTGGCAAAGGTGAGTTGAGCTTTGGGTGAAGGTTGCAGGAATTGGGTAGGTCTACTTTGAAGAAAAGAAGGACCAGGGTGGTGACATGATAGCAGCCTTCCTGTTCTACCAAAGGTTAGAAAACCCGAAATCCTTTATTTAGTTACATCTAGAAAAAGGATAGTTAATGGGGGGGGGGGGATCCTTTGTTATGAAATAAATTTATTTATTATTTATTATTATTTATTTTATTGGATTTCTAGACCGCCCCCTCTCCCCAAGGGGACTCAGGGCGGTGTACGCCTCGAGTCCCTTCGGGGAGAGAGCGCGGGTTATAAATTACATTATTATTATTATTATTATTACAGGAAAATATTAAAACTTCTAAAAACATGACAATACATACAAAATTAAAAACAAATTAAATAACCCTGTACAAATTTATAAAAGTTAAAAACTGAACCCATTAAAACCGAATAAAACAATTTAAACTACAGACTGGGGCGAGAAGCATAAATTAGGCCAAGCCGGCTTGATGAAACAGATGAGTTTTAAGTTTCTGGCGGAAGGAGCGGAGGTCCGTGGTGGTTCTGATATCAGGAGGTAGGTCGTTCCAAAGGGTCGGGCCCATCACAGAGAAGGCCCTTCCCCTGGGCGTCACCCGCTGGCATTGCCTGGTGGACGGCACCCGGAGAAGTCCCTCTCTGTGGAAGCGAATCGGCCGCAGGAATGTATGGGGCAGGATACGATCCTGCAAATAACTAGGTCCCGTGCCATGGAGCGCTTTAAAGATGATAACCAACACCTTGAAACGCACCCGAAAGGCCACAGGCAGCCAGTGCAGCTCGCGCAGGAGCGGTGTTACGTGGGAGTATCTAGTAACTCCAAGTTTTTGGATATACGATATATAAAGGATGGAAATATACCTCAGGTGTAAAAGTCAGATGCGATGAATACTTGATACTATAGTAAGTAGAGACTACGTTACCCTAGAAAGATATTTTGTATATTAAATAGATCAATAATGATGGAAAGAATGATCGAGATATATATGAAGTGAAACACTTGGTAACTTTTTGGTTTCCTATAGGGAAAATATTATTGGAGTTTGAATATGAGATACACAGTATAAGTATTGTACTTTCTAATGATAATTGAAAGGACTGTTGTAAAACGTGAATTCAGGGAAAGTTTTTCTCCTTTCTTCTTTGAATATATAACAGAAAAAGATGAGTGATTTCATAAAGATTTATTGTTATTAAACAGACAATTAAGTATTTAAGAAAATAAGGTGGTTTGAAATGAAGGAACACTAATTTTTAATTCAACATTTAAAAGCTCAATAATGGTGATATATTTAGTTATGTTTGATGAACGATTAGTAATTATACTTGTAACTGTAAAGATTAATGCACAAAAACCTGTGACCAAACGACATGCTACACAAAATTGAAACTGGATGTATGTTTTATTTGTTTTTATACTAAAAATAAAAAAAATTAAACAAATGATAGCAGCCTTCCAATATATGAAGGGCTGCCCCAAACAGGAGGGGAACAACCTATTCCCCCCTGGGTCTTTGTCAGGAGAAGGGTGGGGTATAAATTTGAAAAATAAAAATAAATAAAATAAAAATAAAATATTCTCCAAAGTAGGGGTCTCCAACCTTGGCAACTTTAAGACTGGTGAACTTCAACTCCCAAAACTCTCCAGGCAACATGTCTGGCTGAGGAATTCTGGGAGTTGAAATCCACAAGTCTTAAAGTTGGCAAAAAAAAGAAAAGGAGGAAGGAAGGAAGAAGGAAAGAAGGAAGGAAGGAAGGAATCCTGTGGCCTAGAGGTGGAGCTCTCACCTCCCAGTCAGGAGGTTGTGAGTTCAATCCTAGGTAGAGGCAGATGTAGGGTCTCCTGCTTGGTTAGGGGGTTGGACTAGATGACTTGCAGGGTCCCTTCCAACTCTGTTCATCTGTTACTCCTTCCTTCCTTCCTTCTTTCCTTCCTTCCTTCCTTGGTAGAGGCAGATGGAGGGTCTCCTGCTTGGGTAGGGGGTTGGACTAGATGACTTGCCGGGTCCCTTCCAACTCTGTTGATCTGTTACTCCTTCCTTCCTTCCTTCTTTCCTTCCTTCCTTCCTTGGTAGAGGCAGATGGAGGGTCTCCTGCTTGGGTAGGGGGTTGGACTAGATGACTTGCAGGGTCCCTTCCAACTCTGTTCATCTGTTAAGGTAAATATAAACAGATGTCCCCAATAGCCATGCCCGTGCGAGTTTTGGCCCAGTGTAGGATTTTTCTTGACACAGTCGTTAAGCGAGTCATGCAGCCGTTAAGTGAACCTGGCTTCCTCCATTGACTTTGCTCGTCGGAAGATGGCTGGGAAGGTAACATAATGGGGATGGTGTAAACCAGAGGTTCCCAAACTTGGCAACTTTAAGACTTGTGGACTTCAACTCCCAGAATTCTCCAGCCAGCTCTGCTGGCTGGAGAATTCTGGGAGTTGAAGTCCACAAGTCTTAAAGTTGCCAAGTTTGGGAACCTCTGGTGTAAACCCTGGGACGTTGCAACAGTCACAAGTACATGCCAGTTGCCCAGCGTCAGACGTTGGATCGTGTGACCACGAGGAATGCCACAAGGGTCGTATGTGCGAGAACAGATCCTAAGTCACTTTGGTCAGAAAGAAACTTTCAACTTTCATGGACGCGCAAAGTTGCACGTCCCGTTTGTCGTCGCTGTCGTAACTTTGAACGGTCACGACGCGAAAATTGTACGAGCCGGATCGAATTTGCCTTGTCTGCTTTCGAGCGACGGAATGCGAACGGATGTGCTCAGGAGCCGTGCATGGAATGGCAGCTGGCACTTTCTCCCTGTCTCTGCAGGGCTGCCAGGACGCCCTGCTCAGGTGTTTCCGGTTTCTGGGTTGGTCCGTTCCAAAGAAGATCAGCAGCAAGAAATCCTGGCACGATCACCCGCTGATCCCGGAGAGCCTCTGCCGTCAAATCGTGAGTGCCACTCCCTCCTTTTAAAACGATTATCCTTATTACAGCGGTGTTTTGGAACTCGGTGGCTCTGAAACGCCTCGAACTCGTTACCCAAGGCGTTTGGACGTGAACATTTTGTCCGGGGATGAAATCTACTAATCGGTTCGTAACTGTGAGCGCATGCACCACATCCGCGCATGCGCAGATCATCAAAAACAGATGTGATGACATCTGGGCGGGTGGGTGGATCCTGCTAGCGAGCACACCTGTAAAGCAGGGGTGAAATTCAGCAGGTTCTGACAGGTTCTGGAGAACCGGTAGTGGAAATTTTTGAGTAGTTCAGACAACCAGTAGTGGAAAATTTTGAGTTTGGAGAACCAGTAGCAGAAATTTTGAGTAGTTCAGACAACCAGTAGTGGAAATTTTTGAGTTTGGAGAACTGGTAGCAGAAATTTTGAATAGTTCAGAGAACCGGTAGCAGAAATTTTGAGTAGTTTGGAGAACCGGTAGTGGAAATTTTGAGTAGTTCAGACAACCAGTAGTGGAAATTTTTGAGTTTGGAGAACCAGTAGCAGAAATTTTGAATAGTTCAGAGAACCAGTAGCAGAAATTTTTGAGTAGTTTGGAGAAGAGGTAGTTGAAATTTTGAATAGTTTGGAGAAGAGGTAGCGGAAATTTTGAATAGTTTGGAGAACTGGTAGTGGAAATTTTGAATAGTTTGGAGAACAGGTAGTGGAAATTTTGAATAGTTTGGAGAACTGGTAGTGGGAATTTTGAATAGTTTGGAGAACAGGTAGCGGAAATTTTGAGTAGTTTGGAGAACAGGTAGTGGAAATTTTGAATAGTTTGGAGAACAGGTAGTGGAAATTTTGAATAGTTTGGAATACAGGTAGCGGAAATTTTGAGTAGTTCAGAGAACCAGTAGCAGAAATTTTTGAGTAGTTTGGAGAATGAGTAGCGGGAATTTGGAGTAGTTCAGAGAACCGGCAAATAGAATAGGAATGGAGATTTTGCACTATCCTTACTCCACCACGCCCATCAAACCACGCCCACGGAACCAGGAGTTAAAAAAATTTAATTTCACCACTGCTTGCAAAGGTAGAACAGTGATGGGGGGATCCCCTGTGCCACGCACTGCGCCATCCTGCTTTCTAGCTAATATAAATCGCGTGTTGCCGTTGATTGTCGGAAAAACCGGTTGGGAGAAACTGGTAACATTGTTTTACTACTGCTTCAGGCGAACTGGTAGCTTTTTTTACTACCCATTCAGGCGAACCGATCTGAACCGGTAACATTTCACTCCTGATTTTGTCCCGACGCTCATCGTTTTTGGGTGTTCCAACCCTTGAGGCTTTCCCCTTGTCGGAAATGGGATAGGGTCTCCCCTGCGGGTTGGGCTATATGACCTCCAAGGTCCCTTCCCTGTTGGGTGAGGAAATGATGGCCTCCTTCCCTCTTTGACAGTCCTGGAAGATGAAAGCCATCCCGGCCGTCTTGCTCCAATGCCTGGATCATCTTCAGTGTCCCCAGGTGTCCATCCGAAGAGCAGCGGCCATCTTCATCGGTGAGTTGACCAGGAATTCTGGGAGTTGAAGTTCACCTGCTTTGAACCATTCTGGCTGGGGAATTCTGGGATAAGTCACTTTCTTTGGTGCCGTTGTAGCTTTGAACGGTCCTTAAATAAGTGTTGTAAGTCAAGGACTACCTGTATTGTATTGCCTACATTCTCTGTCTCATTCCATGTATGTATGTAAGTGTATACACACACAGAGAGAGAGACACAGATACATACAGACACAAACACACACAGACACACACAGACACAAACACACACAAACACACAGACACAGACACAGACATAGACACAAACACACAGACACAAACACACACAAACAAACACAAACAGACATACACAGACACACACACATACAGACACACACAAACACACACAAACAGAAACACACACAAACAGAAACACACACAAACACAAACAGACACACACACATACAGACACAAACACAGACACACACACAAACACACAGACACACACACAAACACACAGACACACAAACAGACACACAAACACACACACAGACATAGACACACACAAACAAACACACACAAACACACAGACACATACAGACGCACACAGACACACACACACAGACATAGACACAAACACACAGAGACACACACAAACAAACACACAGACACACACACACAGACACAAACACACAGACATACACAAACAGACACACAGACACATACAGACACACCAACACACATACAGACATAGACACAAACACACAGAGACACAAACACACACAGACACACACTTACGTAAGCCTTATTCCAACTAAATGTGTGTAGAGCCGATTGAGGCCATCCGCTCTATGGCTCCCTTCACACCTGGCCCATACGTGCAACCTTCTTTTCTTTATGCAAAGCCAGAGCGTGGGACTGAGGGGCAGTCTGGCCTAGTGGTTCAGGGGCTGGCATGAGCACCGAATATGATTGGCTTGGTCTTGGAAACAGCCTGGCCAAGATCAGGTGGACTCTGCCAGAAATTCTTCCAGCTGTGGCCAGAAACATCTGGGGTCCTTATCTCTTTCCCTTCTCCATCCTTTCAGGCTGTGTCGCTCAATCGGCAGACCCCGTGGCCATCACTCTAGAAAACAAGGACTTGATATTCATCTGTAAGTACCAGACACTTACAGGTGAAAGGGAACCACTGCAGTTGTTAAATGAGTCACCTGGTCGTTAAGCGAGCCAGGTTTCCCCACTGACTTTGCTTGCTGGAAGGTCGCAAAAGGAGATCATACAACATGGATACTATGACCGTCATAAAGATGAGTCCGTTGCCAAGCGACCGAATTGGAATTGCGTGACCACGGAGATACCGCAACGGTCGACAGAGTGAAAAATGGCCCTAAGTCCCTTTTCCCCACGCCGTTATAACTTTGAGTGTGTCAGTCCTGCAGCCCTCTTTCCTTTTGGGTCTTTGGCCTGCAACACTTTCTAATATCCTGCTATGTCTTTTCTATGGTGGGAAAATGGGAGGAGGTTAGATGATAGGTAGCAATAGCAACATTCTTCTTAGAAAGCCAAGGTCATCTTTTGTCTTTGAACCTCTGCACCTAACCAGAACTGGATGGGTGGAAGCTGCCAGCGTGGCAGTGGGAGATTGGACCATGGGATGGACTGGGGGGGGGGGTGTGGGGGGGGGCAAGATCTTGAACTTTTCAAATGGGTGGGGAAAACCGGGAAGCTTCCAGATTCGGGGTTTTCCCACGTGTCAAAATGGGCTCTGTTCATAAATTGGAACTTAGAGGAATACTTTGCCTCGGACTCTTGATTTAATTTTGGACGCTATTTGGAACCCTGACATTATGGTCACTAAATGAAGTTGTAAGTTCGTGTCCGGGTTCCAAGAAACAGAGCCGTAGCCAACAAGAAATCCGAGGCTGGTGGTTTC
The DNA here is from genome assembly GCA_039707465.1 of Rhabdophis nuchalis. Taxonomy (NCBI): domain Eukaryota; kingdom Metazoa; phylum Chordata; class Lepidosauria; order Squamata; family Natricidae; genus Rhabdophis; species Rhabdophis nuchalis. Next base: position 66,468,683 of record CM077649.1, read on the forward strand.
CTTAAAAGGAATAGCTTTCTTGGATAGATCATCTTGGCACAGATCTGGGGGAAAACCGACTCGGAGGCTTACCCATGGTTTTTCGCCCTGTTAAAAGAGAAAGTTTTCCCTCAACCCCCAAACCATCCGTCCAATCATGACGCCGTCTGGTTGCCTGGCGACATCACTCCTCCCTCCTCAGGCTAGGTGTGAGAACGTCCTTGGTTCCCAAGAGAAAGTATTTCGTTTTGGCTACACAACCGCAGATATCAGGGGTGGGTTGCTACCAGCATGACCGCTGGTTCGGCGACCCAAAAAGTTTGCCACGTGCGCATTTGCAGCTGAAAATGTTACAAAATGAAAAATGAAATTAAATGTTTGCAGTGAAATTTGTTCTGCGCATGCGCAGGACCCAAAATCAAGATGGCGGTGCCGGCAATAGAACCGGTTCAGGCGCGTGGCAAGCCAAGTTACAACCTACTCAGCCAAACTGGTCCGAACCGGTTGGAACCCACCTCTGCCAGCTATCTCCAATCCCCCCTCTGAAGCTCCAAAATGGCTTCGGCCAGGTCCGCTTCAGGATTGACAAATTGAGGACGGACGGCGGCCTGCCCAGTTCTTTCGACTTCTCCGCCCATTGAGGCGGCTCTCTGACCACCCCCCATTTTGTGTCTTCCAGCCCTTTCCAAACTGCAGCACGATCCCGATCCTTCGGTCCGGGTGTCCGCCATGGAGGCCATGCAGATGGTCCAGGAAGCCTGCGGGGGGCCCTCCATCGCGCTTCGCAGCCAGACCCACTTCAACCTGGACAGGGAAGAGCGCCTCTTCTCCCAGGGACACTGGGAAGCGCCGGATCCGTCCCTGACCCATCGCTGGAATCCTTCGTCCCCGGTCTCGCATAGGATCGTGACCGGCTTCGTCAGGAGGCGTCAGCCGGGGCCAACACGCCAGACCTGACCCACCTCCCTGGGGAGGATGGCAGAGCATGCCAGCCAGCTGACTCTTCAAGGAGCAGTTGGGCTGCAGGAGAACTGATCTAGAACCGCCCCCGATCCGGAAGGGATCCCCGCGAGAAAGCCAGCGATGGATGTCGGATCCAGTCGTGTGGGATTATGCAGAAGTCCGAGGCGATCTTGGCAGGGTGAATTTTGTATCGACACCGATCTGGTGAATTGCCACACCGAGCAGAACTGACTCATCCACGCTTCTTTGGAGTATCCATTTTCTCCTTTGAGCAACTTACAAGAGCGAGGAACCAATTGGAACGAGAATGAAAGCGGTCCCGCAGAGAAGAATCGCAGCGGCCGATCGAAAGCAGCCACGTCTAGTTCGATCCAGGTAGTCCTCGAGGTATAATTTTCTTCTCATGATTGTTGAAAGTTACAAACTGCATTGACCAAAGTGACTTAGGATCAGTTCTCACACCTACGGCCGTTGTGGCATTCCTCATGGTCACGCGATCCAACTTCTGACCCTGGGCAACTGGCATGTACTTATGACTGTTGCAACATCCCAGGATCACATGATCCCTGTTTGTAACTTTCCCAGCCATTCCTCCGACAAGCAAAGTCAATGGAGGAAGCCAGATTCACTTAACGGCTGCATGGTTTACTTAACGACCGCATGATTCGCTTAATAACTGTGTCAAGGAAAAAAAAACTCGCTTAACAACTGCTTTGCTTAGCAATGGGAAGGCTGGGCTCCATTATGGTCATAGGCCCAGAGCTACCTGTAGTGATGGCCGTTAAGTGAGACAGCCTCGCTTTAACAACTCCTACCGCACTGCTTTCTTGTCTGCGGCTGAACATGTCGGTCGTTAAGTGGAGTATCAGGATTTTAAAAAGCATCCAGAAGTAAATCAGAGTCCAAGGCAAAGGATTCCTCAAAGTCCCAATTTATGAAGAGAGCCCTGTTGGCACATCTGGGGAAACCCAAATCTGGAAGCTTCCCGGTTTTCCCCACCCAGTTGAAAAGTTCAGGATCTTGCCCCCCAACACCCACCAGTCCATCCCATGGTCCGATCTCCCACTGCCACGCTGGCAGCTTCCACCCATCCAGTTCCAGTCAGGTGCAGAGATGCAAAGACAAAGGATGACCTTGGCTTTCTAGAAAGAATATTGTTATGGCTACCTATCATCAATCCCCCCTCCCATTGACCGGAAATCAAGGCAGCTGATCGAATAGGGCGGCCACATCTGGAATCATGCCAGGTGCCTGCCCACATTGCAGAGTGCTGCAGAAAACTCTGGAAGTCATGAAAAATCAGCGCATGTCAGGGAACGATGGGTGAGGGTGTAAGACGATCGGTGCATGATGGGGGATGGTGAGGGGGAAGAATGAGGCTTACCTGGAGGGCCCAGAGATGGGGAAGCCTCCGGGACCCCATGGGGGCTGGGAGGAGATAGGCAGGGCAACAGCTGCAGCATCTCTATGGTCAGTTGTAAGGGCAAATGACCCCAGGGGCAATTGCAGCCGTCGTAACTTTGGAACGAGGTCATAAGTAGCACCCGGTCATTAAGTGAGGACTACCTGGAGTCGCAACGGGAACGAGCTGTGATCCAACTCTTTGCCTTTCTTTGCTACAGAGCTGGGAGCCGCAGGATGGGGGCTTTTGGGGAAGGAAAACCATGGCTGGGATCTGCTGGAGAGCCCAGCATCACAGCTGGTAAGTTGGCAAAAGAGCTCAGAGAAATAACGAGTCATTGCTGCCCCCGTGTGGCCACTCATGGACTAGCATTTAGTGGTGAGAATAGCTGCAACGGGTTTATTTTTTAATTGTTTGCTATGGAACGAATATTAATCCCTTCCTTCTATTTCCCAGCAAAAGGCCCCAAAGCGAGTTACAATTATAATCTAAATTCGGCCTTAAATGAAACAGTCCAACAAATACAATATTTAATGAATATTACATAATCTCTCTCTCTCTCTCTCTCATCTATCTATCCATCCATCCATCCACTCACCAATCTATCATCATTATCTATCTATCTCCCCCTCAACTATCTATCTATCTATCTATCTATCTATCTATCTATCTATCTATCTATCTATCTATCTATCTATCTATCTATCTATCTATCTATCTATCTATCTATCTATATCATATCTGTCTGTCTAATATATCATCTATCTGTCATCATCTATGTATATATCTATCTCTCTATCTCTCCATCTCTTATATATCTGTCATCATTATCTATATCTGTATCTATCTTTCTATCATCTATCTATCATCTATCTATCTATCTATCTATCTATCTATCTATCTATCTATTTATCTATCTATCTATCTATCTATCTATCTATTATCTATCTATCTATCTATTATCTATCTATCTATCTATCTATCTATCTATATCATTATATCTGTCTGTCTAATATATCATATATCTGTCATCATCTATGTATATATCTATCTCTCTATCTCTCCATCTCTTATATATCTGTCATCATTATCTATATCTGTATCTATCTTTCTATCATCTATCTATCTATCTATCTATCTATCTATCTATCTATCTATCTATCTATCTATCTATCTATCTATCTATCTATCTATCTATCATCATCTGTCTCTCTGCCTGCCTGCCTATCTTATATATGTCATGATTATCTACATCATGATTATCTCTATATCTATCTATCTATCTATCTATCTATCTATCTATCTATCTATCTATCTATCTATCTATCTATCTATCTATCTATCTATCTATCTATCTATCTATCTATCATCATTGCTACCTCCCTCTCACTATATATACCTATGCCTATACCTGTATATACCTATATATCTATAGCTATCTCTATATCTCTGCCTGCCTGTATGTATATGTATATATGCCGGTATATCTATGTACATATGTAGATGTATATATATATATATGTGTATGCAAATGTGTGGTTATCTTTCTATCTATCTATGTATATCTATATTTCTCTCCCTTTTTCCTTTTCTGTAGAAGAAGCCTCCTGAAGAGCAGATCAAACCAGGACTACAGAACCCCAATAGGTGGTAGAAAGCGCAGACTAATCCATTCTTACTTCAGAAGTATACACTCTAAATAAAGATTTCCAAAGTATTCACAAATTGCAATTTCTTGCAATGGGCCTGTGGAAAAGGTTGCTAGTTTTTATCATGCACTTTTGTAGACAGGAATAACCGGCGGATTCTACTTCGCTCCCCTGTTCTTTATCGAGACGTTGTTCTAAATTTTAGTTATTCATTCACTCCATTCGGAATAAATCAGTCCCACCCTTCAGGCTGCCAGCAACAGGCAACTTTTAAACATCAAAGGAAATAGAAGAAAAAGCATAATAAAGCAGAGGCCAACTTTTGGAATAACTTACTTTGAGTTGGTTCCCAAGACACACAAATGTTCTTTTTTTTGATCCACGCATGACCTTAAAACTTGGGCAAAGTTTTAAAGCAGGATGATTGATTGGTCTGCGGAATGCAAGAACTTGGTTGGGTTCTGTGAGAGGTTAAAACATTTATTTAAAAGTTCATCTCAAGACAGACCATTTTCTACCTCTGGCACTTTGACCCTTCCTCAAAATTCAATTCAATTCAATTTTATTCGATTTATATACCGCTCCTATCCCCATCCAAATGGACTCAGGGCCCACCATCTCATTTTAACTCACTCCATGAATTCCTCGATGGACAGGAGATCCTTTAGCGATCGTTCAAAGTTTCAATGGCACTGAGAAAAGTGACCTAGGACCATTTTTCACACTTACGACGGCCGCAGCATTCACGTGACCAAAATCTCAGACACTTGGCAACTGACTCATATTTACGACGGTTGCAGTGTCCCGGGGGAGGTGTCACACGATCGCCTTTTGCGACTGTCAGGCAAGCAAAGCCGATGGGCTAGCTGGCTTCGCTTAGCGACCGTGTTGTTAACAATTGCAGGGAATCCCTGGTAAAATGGGGCAAAACTCACTTAACAATTGTCTCGTTCAGCAACAGAAATATTGAGCTCTGTTGCGGTTGCAATTCGAGGACTACCGCTAATAAAATCTTCTGTGTTTTAAAACCCGATAAATGCCCCTGACAGAACCTCAGGAGGAATGTTGTGGCCGCCATCTTGTAAAATGAGGCAAAACTCACTTAACAACTGTCTGGCTCAGAAGCAGAAGTTTTGGGCTCCATTCTGGTCGTAAGTCAAGGGCTACCTCTATATGACGGTGGGCATAAGCGAGAGAGAGAGAGAGAGAGAGCTCTTTCCAATCTCGTCCTAGAAAAACAGCATCTACCCATATAAACATGTATACATCCGAACAAGATGGTGGTGTTTCTCTGTGTCCTATATGTGGCTATATATGTATTCATTCATTCATTCATTCATTCATTCATTCATTCATTCATTCATTCATTCATTCATTCAATCAATCCATATTTCTATTCTATTATCTTTTGTTCTCTTCTCTTCCTAATTAATATTCTATTCTATTCTATTCCTAAATCATATTATTCTATTCTATTCTCTCTCCTTTTCTATTCTATTACCTTCTTTTGTTCTCTTCTATTCCTAATTCATATTCTACTATACTATACTATACTATACTATACTATACTATACTATACTATACTATACTATACTATACTATACTATACTATACTATACTATACTATACTATACTATACTATACTATACTATTCAATTCCTAAATCATATTCTATTCTATTTTATTCTATTCTATTCTATTCTATGCTCTTCTCTTCTCTTCTATAATCTTCTCTTCTATTATCTTCCATTCTTTTTTTCTCTCCTCTTCTATTCACTTCCCTTCTTTATTTTCCATTTTTTCTACTTTGTATTTATTTTCTATTTCTGTCTTCTATCTTTTCTATCTTCTATTTCCTATCCTTTCCTATTTTCTATTCCATTCCGTTCCAAACAGGTCAATAAATGAATATCTCGACCCCTTCATTGCCTTCCAACTGGTTTATTCACAGGAAGAGGCCGATCGATAAAAGTTCACCGTTAGGAAAGTTTAAAAAAAAAAAAAACTTTACAAAACTTTATAAACGGGCCGTTTAAGGCAGGCCACCGCCAGGCCCCTGCGGCTCCTTCGCAGGCCCTGCTTTTAAAATCCCCCAGGTTTTAATATTTTCCCGCCTCCGTGCCTCAGGATGCAGACGTTCCCCGAGTCCTGAGTTCGAGACGCCGTTTCCCTTGTGGACCGAGAAGCCTGCGAGGAGCTCCTTCTCGCCCCCTCCCTTCAAATCATGGTCACTCGGTTCTTGATGTACATGTGGTAAGGGTCGCTGGGCTTGTCCACCTCTCGGGATCGGGTGTAGCTCAGGATGAGGCTGCCCACCGTCAGGGCGAAGAGGAGCATCATGAAAACAATGTACATGTATGCGTAGGTGTCTTTCCCCTCCCGGTCGGCCTTGCCCAGCTGGGGACAGGGCTCCCCGCGGGAGAGGGTGCTGTTGAAGAGCCTCAGCATCACGTCCAGCTTCTGGAACCAGCCCTCGGTGTAGTTAGAGGCCATCCTGGACTCTGGAGACCAAAACAGAAGGAAATTCAGAATATCATCCATCCTTCCCAGGGAACCGAACTGTCTCTCTCCCCTGGGAGAATTCGGGGAGGAAGGACCCCTCCCTCTGCAGCAACCTGGAGATGGATGAGACCATAGCCCCCCCCCCTCTCTAGGACAGGGGTCCCCAACTTTGGCAACTTTAAGCCTGGTGGACTTCGACTCCCAGAATTCCCCCAGCCAGCTTTGCTAAAGGACTTTGACTCCCAGAATTCCCCCAGGCAGCTTTGCTAAAGGACTTCGATTCCCAGAATTCCCCCAGGCAGCTTGGCTGGAGGACTTCGACTCCCAGAATTCCCCCAGGCAGCTTTGCTAAAGAACTTTGACTCCCAGAATTCCCCCAGGCAGCTTGGCTGGAGGACTTTGACTCCCAGAATTCCCCCAGGCAGCTTTGCTAAAGGACTTCGGTTCCCAAAATTCCCCCAGGCAGCTTGGCTGGAGGACTTTGACTCCCAGAATTCCCCCAGGCAGCTGGCTGGAGGACTTTGACTCCCAGAATTCCCCCAGGCAGCTTTGCTAAAGGACTTCGATTCCCAGAATTCCCCCAGGCAGCTTGGCTGGAGGACTTTGACTCCCAGAATTCCCCCAGGCAGCTTGGCTGGAGGACTTTGACTCCCAGAATTCCCCCAGGCAGCTTTGCTAAAGGACTTCGATTCCCAGAATTCCCCCAGGCAGCTTGGCTGGAGGACTTTGACTCCCAGAATTCCCCCAGGCAGCTGGCTGGAGGACTTTGACTCCCAGAATTCCCCCAGGCAGCTTTGCTAAAGGACTTTGATTCCCAGAATTCCCCCAGGCAGCTTTGCTAAAGGACTTTGACTCCCAGAATTCCCCCAGGCAGCTTTGCTAAAGGACTTCAATTCCCAGAATTCCCCCAGGCAGCTTGGCTGGAGGACTTCGACTCCCAGAATTCCCCCAGGCAGCTTTGCTAAAGAACTTTGACTCCCAGAATTCCCCCAGGCAGCTTTGCTAAAGGACTTTGACTCCCAGAATTCCCCCAGGCAGCTTGGCTGGAGGACTTTGACTCCCAGAATTCCCCCAGGCAGCTTTGCTAAAGGACTTCGATTCCCAGAATTCCCCCAGGCAGCTTGGCTGGAGGACTTTGACTCCCAGAATTCCCCCAGGCAGCTGGCTGGAGGACTTTGACTCCCAGAATTCCCCCAGGCAGCTTTGCTAAAGGACTTTGATTCCCAGAATTCCCCCAGGCAGCTTTGCTAAAGGACTTTGACTCCCAGAATTCCCCCAGGCAGCTTTGCTAAAGGACTTCAATTCCCAGAATTCCCCCAGGCAGCTTGGCTGGAGGACTTCGACTCCCAGAATTCCCCCAGGCAGCTTTGCTAAAGAACTTTGACTCCCAGAATTCCCCCAGGCAGCTTTGCTAAAGGACTTTGACTCCCAGAATTCCCCCAGGCAGCTTTGCTAAAGGACTTTGACTCCCAGAATTCCCCCAGGCAGCTTTGCTAAAGGACTTTGATTCCCAGAATTCCCCCAGGCAGCTTTGCTAAAGGACTTTGACTCCCAGAATTCCCCCAGGCAGCTTTGCTAAAGGACTTCAATTCCCAGAATTCCCCCAGGCAGCTGGCTGGGGAATTCTGGGAGTTGAAGTCCACCAGGGTTAAAGTTGTCAACGTTGGAGACCCCTGATCTTGGGTACCTCCACCCTCCAAAAGTCTGACCAACCTCTTCCTTTGTTATTTTGGTTTGTTTGTTTTTGCAAACATTTTTATTAAGTAATGAAGTCTTATAAAGCACAAAAGTAAATGAACGAGGAACGAGAGGGAAAGGAAAGGAGAACGAGAAGCAAGGAAAGGAAGGGAAAAGGAAAGAATAAAGAAGCCCTGACTTCTGACTCTCTCCACCCTCAGGGGCTTTGGAGAATAGCTTGATTCCCTCTTCTTTGGGGCAACCCCTGAGATATTGGAAGGCTGCTCTCATGTCTCCCCTGGTCCTTCTTTTCATTAAACTAGATAGACATACCCAATAACACAATACCAGAGTTGGAAGGGACCTCAGGAGTCATCTAGACCAACCCCCTGCTCAAGCAGGAGACCCTATGCCATTCCAGACAAGTGGCTCTCCAACATCTTCTTAAAGACTTGCAGTGTTGCGGCATTCACAACTTCTGGAGGCAACTTCTGTTCCACTGATTAATTGTTCACACTGTCAGGAAATTTCTCCTCAGTTCTAAGTTGCTTCTCTCCTGGATTAGTTTCCACCCATTGCTTCTTGTTCTGCCCTCAGGTGCTTTGGAGAATAGCCTGACTTCCTCTTCTTTGGGGCAACCCCTGAGATATTGGAACGAAGGAAGGTGGGAAGGAAGGAAGCAGAGAAGAAAGGGAGGGAGAGAGGAAGCAAGAAAGGAAGAAGGGTAGGAAGGAGAGAAGGAAGGAAGGAGAGAAGGAAGGAAGGAAGGAGAGGAGGAGAGAAGGAAGGAGAGGAGGATTGAAGGAAGGAGAAAAGGAGGGAAGGAGAGAAGGAAAGAAGGAAGGATCGATCTCTCCTTGAAGAGTTTCCACCCATTGCTTCTTGTTCTGCCCTCAGGTGCTTTGGAGAATAGCCTGACTTCCTCTTCTTTGGGGCAACCCCTGAGATATTGGAACGAAGGAAGGTGGGAAGGAAGGAAGCAGAGAAGAAAGGGAGGGAGAGAGGAAGCAAGAAAGGAAGAAGGGTAGGAAGGAGAGAAGGAAGGAAGGAGAGAAGGAAGGAAGGAAGGAGAGGAGGAGAGAAGGAAGGAGAGGAGGATTGAAGGAAGGAGAAAAGGAGGGAAGGAGAGAAGGAAAGAAGGAAGGATCGATCTCTCCTTGAAGAGTTTCCACCCATTGCTTCTTGTTCTGCCCTCAGGTGCTTTGGAGAATAGCCTGACTTCCTCTTCTTTGGGGCAACCCCTGAGATATTGGAAGGAAGGAAGGTGGGAAGGAAGGAAGCAGAGAAGAAAGGGAGGGAGGGAGGAAGCAAGAAGAGAAGAAGGGAAGGAAGGAGAGAAGGAAGGAGAGAAGGAAGGAAGGAGGGAAGGAAGGAGAGGAAGAGTGAAGGAAGGAGAAAAGGAGGGAAGGGGAGAAGGAAGGAAGGATCGATCTCTCCTTGATGAGTTTCCACCCATTGCTTCTTGTTCTGCCCTCAGGTGCCTTGGAGAATAGCTTGACTCCCTCTTCTTTGGGGCAACCCCTGAGATATTGGAAGGAAGGAAGGTGGGAAGGAAGGAAGCAGAGAAGAAAGGGAGGGAGGGAGGAAGCAAGAAAGGAAGAAGGGAAGGAAGGAGAGAAGGAAGGAAGGAGAGAAGGAAGGAGAGGAGGAGGGAAGGAAGGAGAAAAGGAGGGAAGGAGAGAAGGAAAGAAGGAAGGATCGATCTCTCCTTGAAGAGTTTCCACCCATTGCTTCTTGTTCTGCCCTCAGGTGCCTTGGAGAATAGCTTGACTCCCTCTTCTTTGTGGCAACCCCTGAGATATTGGAAGGAAGGAAGGTGGGAAGGAAGGAAGCAGAGAAGAAAGGGAGGGAGGGAGGAAGCAAGAAAGGAAGAAGGGAAGGAAGGAGAGAAGGAAGGAAAGAAGGAAGGAGAGAAGGAAGGAAGGAGAGAAGGAGGGAAGGGGAGAAGGAAGGATCGATCTCTCCTTGATGAGTTTCCACCCATTGCTTCTTGTTCTGCCCTCAGGTGCCTTGGAGAATAGCTTGACTCCCTCTTCTTTGGGGCAACCCCTGAGATATTGGAAGGAAGGAAGGTGGGAAGGAAGGAAGCAGAGAAGAAAGGGAGGGAGGGAGGAAGCAAGAAAGGAAGAAGGGAAGGAAGGAGAGAAGGAAGGAAAGAAGGAAGGAGAGAAGGAAGGAAGGAGAGAAGGAGGGAAGGGGAGAAGGAAGGAAGGATCGATCTCTCCTTGATGAGTTTCCACCCATTGCTTCTTGTTCTGCCCTCAGGTGCCTTGGAGAATAGCTTGACTCCCTCTTCTTTGGGGCAACCCCTGAGATATTGGAAGGAAGGAAGGTGGGAAGGAAGGAAGCAGAGAAGAAAGGGAGGGAGGGAGGAAGCAAGAAAGGAAGAAGGGAAGGAAGGAGAGAAGGAAGGAAAGAAGGAAGGAGAGAAGGAAGGAAGGAGAGAAGGAGGGAAGGGGAGAAGGAAGGAAGGATCGATCTCTCCTTGATGAGTTTCCACCCATTGCTTCTTGTTCTGCCCTCAGGTGCTTTGGAGAATAGCTTGACTCCCTCTTCTTTGGGGCAACCCCTGAGATATTGGAAGGAAGGAAGGTGGGAAGGAAGGAAGCAGAGAAGAAAGGGAGGGAGGGAGGAAGCAAGAAAGGAAGAAGGGAAGGAAGGAGAGAAGGAAGGAAAGAAGGAAGGAGAGAAGGAAGGAAGGAGAGAAGGAGGGAAGGGGAGAAGGAAGGAAGGATCGATCTCTCCTTGATGAGTTTCCACCCATTGCTTCTTGTTCTGCCCTCAGGTGCTTTGGAGAATAGCTTGACTCCCTCTTCTTTGGGGCAACCCCTGAGATATTGGAAGGAAGGAAGGTGGGAAGGAAGGAAGCAGAGAAGAAAGGGAGGGAGGGAGGAAGCAAGAAAGGAAGAAGGGAAGGAAGGAGAGAAGGAAGGAGAGAAGGAAGGAAGGAGGGAAGGAAGGAGAGGAAGAGTGAAGGAAGGAGAAAAGGAGGGAAGGGGAGAAGGAAGGAAGGATCGATCTCTCCTTGAACAGTTTCCACCCATTGCTTCTTGTTCTACCCCCAGGTGCTTTGGAGAATAGCTTGACTCCCTATTCTTTGGGGCAACCCCTGAGATATTGGAAGGCTGCTATCCTGTCTCCCCTGGTCCTTCTTTTCATTCAACGAGACCTACCCAGTTCCTGCAACCGTTCCTTGTATGTTTCAGCCTCCAGTCCCCTCATCCTCTTTCCTGCTCTTCTCTGCAGTCTTTCCAGAGTCTCCGCATCTTTTCTACATCGTGGCAACCGAAACTGGATGCAGAATATTCCAGGTGTGGCCTTAGTGTGGAATGGTGCCCCCCTCCGCCCGTCTTCCAGGTAACTCTCAACTTACAAAGCCTTCAAAAGCGTCTCGTATTTGACTCCTTGCTGTTGCTGCCTTCTGCAGGGGCGCTCCTCTCTTTCTGCTCACCTCAAGACTTTGTCCACTCAAGTCTTTGTGTTTCGCAGCAGATCCGGTTCCTGAAGCCCTTATCGCCCGTTCAGAGTCACCACCAGAGTAACCCGAGAGGGGATCACAGCCATACCTGGCCTCCAGGTGTGTCTTGGGAGAACCTGCCCCATCCTGCCGGGCCTTATAGGGGTTAAGGGGGGAAGTGGTTTTTCCCCCTCTTAGCATCTGTTTCTCAGACTTGGCTCCTTTTGGTTTGGTTTGGTTTGATTTGATTTGATTTTACTTTATTTTACTTTTTACTTTACTTTATTGTCATTGCACTGGTACAACGAAATTAAATGACACCTTCAGTGTACAATGACAGTTCAGGTACAATACAATAGAATAGCAGAGTTGGAAGGGACCTTGGAGGTCTTCTAGTCCAACCCCCTGCGTGGGCAGGAACCTTCTACCATTTCAGACAAATGGCTATCCAACATCTTCTTAAAGACTTCCAGGGTTGGGGCATTCACAACTACTGGAGGCAAGCTGTTCCAGAGGTTAATTGTTCTCACTGTCAGGAAATTTCTCCTCAGTTCTAAGTTGCTTCTCTCCTTGATTAGTTTCCACCCATTGCTTCTTGTCCTGCCCTCAGGTGCCTTGGAGAATAGCTTGACTCCCTCTTCTTTGTGGCACCCTCTGAGATATCGGAAGACTGCTATCATGTCTCCCCTGGTCCTTCTTTTCATCAAACTAGACCTACCCAGCTCCTGCAACTGTTCTTCATATGTTTTAGCCTCCAGTTCCCTAATCCTCTTGGTTGCTCTTCTCTGCACTCTTTCCAGAGTCTCCACGTCTTTTCTACATCGTGGCGACCAAAACTGTATGCAGTATTCCAAGTGTGGCCTTCCCAAGGCACTATACAGTGGCATTAACACTTCACGTGATCTAGATTCTATCCCTCTGTTTATGCAGCCTAGAACTGGGTTGGCTTTTTTGGCAGCTGCTGCACACTGCTGGCTCATATTTCAATGGTTGCAGTGGTTAAGGAATCCTGTGCCGTCATTAAGCGCAACATCGGGGGGAGGGGCTGGTTTCCTCCCTGACTTGACTTATGGGAAGCTGGCAGTGAAGATGACAAGTGGTGATGATGTGGCCGTGGGAAGCTGTGACCATTGTAACCGTGGGCCAGTTGCCAAGAGCCCCCATCGTGATCCTGTGACTGTGGGAGACACTACGACAGCCACAACTTCATAAGCCTTCTTGTTGAGCACTGTTAGTAACTTCGAATGGCTGCTGAACAAGAAGTCACTAAGGGAGGACTACCTGTAGAGTCCAAAGCCTTTCCCTGTCTATCATGGACAACAATCACACCAACCACTTGTCCTGGGGTCTCTGGCCTGCTAGCAAAACCAGGTCTTTGTGCTTTCTGAAAGAATATTGGTGTGGGAGCAACCTTAGGATGATGTTCCTCATGTATCTTCCATTTGTCTCAGCTTGAAAAGAACACCTGCATGACATCCTTACTCAATAGCAGTAACTATGAGAGGGATCTTGGAGTCCTAGTGGAGAACCGTTTAAATAGGAGCCAGCCGTGTGCAGCAGCTGCCAAAAAAGCCAACATGGTTCTAGGCTGCATCCACAGAGGGAGAGAATCAAGATCACGTGAAGGGTTAATGCCACTGTATAGTGCCTTGGTAAGGCCACACTTGGAATACTGCATACAGTTTTGGTCGCCACGATGTAGAAAAGATGTGGAGACTCTGGAAAGAGTGCAGAGAAGAGCAACCAAGATGATTAGGGGCCTGGAGGTTGAAACATAGGAAGAACAGTTGCAGGAACTGGGTAGGTCTCGTTTAATGAAAAGAAGGACTTAGGGGAGACAGGATAGCATCTTCCAATATCTCAGGGGTTGCCCCAAAGAAGAGGCAGTCAAGCTATTCTCCAAGGCACTTGAGGGCAGAACAAGAAGCAATGGGTGGAAACTAATCCAGGAGAGAAGCAACTTAGAACTGAGGAGGAATTTCCTGACAGTGAGAACAGTTAATCAGTGGAACAGAAGTTGCCTCCAGAAGTTGTGAATGCCCCAACACTGGAAGTCTTGAAGAAGATGTTGGATGACCATTTGTCTGAAGTGGTGTAGGGCTTCCTGCCTAGGCAGGGGGTTGGACTAGAAGACCTCCCAGGTCCCTTCCAACTCTGTTATTCTATTCTCCAAAGCCCCTGAAAGTAAGTCAAGAAACAATGAATGGAAACTCACCAAAGAGAGATTCAACGTGAACTAAGGAGAAACTTCCTAAGAGTGAGAAGAAGTAATCAGAAGTGCCCTCAGAAGTTGTGGGTCTTCTAACACTGGAGATTTTCAAGAGGAAACTGGACGTCGTCTGAAATGGCCCAGGGTCTCCTGCCTGAGCAGGGGGTTGGACTAGAAGACCTCCAAGGTCCCTTCCAACTCTGTCATTCGGTTATTCTGTTAAGAAAGACAAGCACACAGGAATATATATATATATCTATCTATTTTTTTTTCTCCTCTAGGAGATCAGCTTTAAAATATTACAATTCACGCCGTTCTTGGATCAGGGAAGGTTGTTATGTGAACTTGGCTGGTGGGAACACTTAAGGTCCCTGCCAGCAGCACAACAAATTTGCACAACCAGGCGGGGCAGGTCACCCCGACACGAGGGCAGCCCTTCCTTCAAACCGAAGTCCCGTTGCATTCAGTGGGACTTACACTTTGCAGGCTGAAATGCAGCATCGGTGCGTCTCTCGAACCGCAAAAAAATGCAATTTTTTTTTAAAAAAAATTCCCAAATAGCAAATTTTAGATTAGTCTCTTATTACAAAAAGAAGAAGAAGAAGAAAAACAACCCCAAAACCGGTCCAACCAGTTTCAGATCTCGTGTTTCACTTCTCCTGAAGAATTGCGAGAATCAAGGGTTCTTTTGTGCAATTCAACACAAACACACACACACACACACACACAGACTGCTGCTGATTTTCCCTCTTCCCTCCACCACTGCGGGGATTTGCTCCATCAAAAAGAAACTTTAAAAAAGATCCCGAAATCTGCACGACTCACTGAGCACCTGCCTCGCTTAGCAATGGGAATTCCGGTCCCGACCTGGGGTCGTATGTCGAGGACTCTCTCTGCTGCTGGAGTGCCCGAATTGAGAAGCAGAAAGGGTGAAGGAGCCCTATTTAATCTTGCAGGCGATCCAAGATCCTCCCTCCAAGCAGCCTCCTGTTTGGGTTGAGCGCCCTGGAGGACCAGATCAGGGGATCACCCAACGCCTCCCCCTGGCGCGCTTCCCATGCTTCGTGAATGGGTTAGTTAGTCGGTTCCACCAGACTCCGCCTGATTCCTGGCTGCTCTTGAACTAAACACCGCTCTCCTTCTGCAAAAGGTGCCGTTTTCTGCACAGCCACCGAGAGCCGGAAGGGGCCTCGGAGGTCTTCTAGTCCAGCCCCCTGCTCAAGCAAGGAGACCTTAGGACTGTGATGGCCAACCTATGGCACGCGTCAGTGGTGGGATTCCCTTAACGTGGCTACCGGTTCGCAAACATCAGCACGCTTCGAGAGTGCGTGACACTCGAGAGTGGGCACCGCTGCCGAAGGGTGCGCGTTTTTGCCAGGGCAGGTGGGCGGAGTCTCCAGCAGCTGCCACGACCAGTTTGCCAAAACCAGTAAGAACCAGCTGCATATGACCTCGGGTACGGGGGTCAAAGCTGGCACGCAGAGCCCTCTCTGCCGCTACGCCAGCTGTCGGCCCACCCCAGCTCCACTGCGCATGCCACTGTGCATACATGCCAGTGGTGGGGGCCGGGCATCCGAGTCGGGCACACACAGTGTGCATACATGCACATGCGCCACCCTCCGACACCCAGCTGCTTGGCGGAGGTCACGCAGGCACCGCAGACTTTGCGCACATGTGCAATTAGCCAGTCACGTTATAAACAGCTATGGAATGCAGGCAGGCGGTGGGCTAAATAAGCCACCATAGCAATACAGTGGCTGCTGCTCGGGGCTACTACTGGTACTGCTATGCTGGGCCACACTGCCTGGAACCCACCACTGGCGCGCACCTCCCACTGGCTGGCTGGTCTTTGGGTCTCTACCACGCATACACAGGGAATGGGGCATGTGGTTGCAGGAACTGGGTAGGTCTCGTTTAATGGAAAGAAGGACCAGGGGAGACAGGATAGCATCTTCCAATATCTCAGGGGTTGCCACAAAGAAGAGGGAGTCAAGCTATTCTCCAAGGCACCTGAGGGCAGAACAAGAAGCAATGGGTGGAAACTAATCAAGGAGAGATCGATCTTTCCTTCTTTCCTTCTCTCCTTCCCTCCTTTTCTCCTTCCTTCCCTCCTCCTCTCCTTCCTTCTCTCCTCCTCTCCTTCCTTCCTTCCTTCTCTCCTTCCTTCCTTCTCTCCTTCCTTCCTTCCCTTCTTCCTTTCTTGCTTCCTCCCTCCCTCCCTTTCTTCTCTGCTTCCTTCCTTCCCACCTTCCTTCCTTCCAATATCTCAGGGGTTGCCACAAAGAAGAGGGAGTCAGGCTATTCTCCAAGGCACCTGAGGGCAGAACAAGAAGCAATGGGTGGAAACTAATCAAGGAGAGATCGATCTTTCCTTCTTTCCTTCTCTCCTTCCCTCCTTTTCTCCTTCCTTCCCTCCTCCTCTCCTTCCTTCTCTCCTCCTCTCCTTCCTTCCTTCCTTCTCTCCTTCCTTCCTTCTCTCCTTCCTTCCTTCCCTTCTTCCTTTCTTGCTTCCTCCCTCCCTCCCTTTCTTCTCTGCTTCCTTCCTTCCCACCTTCCTTCCTTCCAATATCTCAGGGGTTGCCACAAAGAAGAGGGAGTCAGGCTATTCTCCAAGGCACCTGAGGGCAGAACAAGAAGCAATGGGTGGAAACTAATCAAGGAGAGATCGATCCTTCCTTCTTTCCTTCTCTCCTTCCCTCCTTTTCTCCTTCCTTCCCTCCTCCTCTCCTTCCTCCTCTCCTCCTCTCCTTCCTTCCTTCCTTCTCTCCTTCCTTCCCTTCTTCCTTTCTTGCTTCCTCCCTCCCTCCCTTTCTTCTCTGCTTCCTTCCTTCCCACCTTCCTTCCTTCCAATATCTCAGGGGTTGCCCCAAAGAAGAGGGAGTCAAGCTATTCTCCAAAGCACCTGAGGGCAGAACAAGAAGCAATGGGTGGAAACTCTTCAAGGAGAGATCGATCCTTCCTTTTTTCCTTCTCTCCTTCCCTCCTTTTCTCCTTCCTTCCCTCCTCCTCTCCTTCCTTCCTTCTCTCCTTCCTTCCTTCCCTTCTTCCTTTCTTGCTTCCTCCCTCCCTCCCTTTCTTCTCTGCTTCCTTCCTTCCCACCTTCCTTCCTTCCAATATCTCAGGGGTTGCCCCAAAGAAGAGGGAGTCAAGCTATTCTCCAAGGCACCTGAGGGCAGGACAAGAAGCAATGGGTGGAAACTAATCAAGGAGAGATCGATCCTTCCTTCTTTCCTTCTCTCCTTCCCTCCTTTTCTCCTTCCTTCCCTCCTCCTCTCCTTCCTTCTCTCCTCCTCTCCTTCCTTCCTTCCTTCTCTCCTTCCTTCCCTTCTTCCTTTCTTGCTTCCTCCCTCCCTCCCTTTCTTCTCTGCTTCCTTCCTTCCCACCTTCCTTCCTTCCAATATCTCAGGGGTTGCCCCAAAGAAGAGGGAGTCAAGCTATTCTCCAAAGCACCTGAGGGCAGAACAAGAAGCAATGGGTGGAAACTCTTCAAGGAGAGATCGATCCTTCCTTCTTTCCTTCTCTCCTTCCCTCCTTTTCTCCTTCCTTCCCTCCTCCTCTCCTTCCTTCTCTCCTCCTCTCCTTCCTTCCTTCCTTCTCTCCTTCCTTCCTTCTCTCCTTCCTTCCTTCCCTTCTTCCTTTCTTGCTTCCTCCCTCCCTCCCTTTCTTCTCTGCTTCCTTCCTTCCCACCTTCCTTCCTTCCAATATCTCAGGGGTTGCCCCAAAGAAGAGGGAGTCAAGCTATTCTCCAAGGCACCTGAGGGCAGGACAAGAAGCAATGGGTGGAAATTAATCCAGGAGAGAAGCAACTTGGAACTGAGGAGGAATTTCCTGACAGTGAGAACAATGAATCAGTGGGACAGAAATTGCCTCCAGAAGTTGTGAATGCCCCAACACTGGAAGTCTTTAAGAAGATGTTGGAGAGCCATCTGTCTGAAACGGTATAGGGCTTCCTGCCTAGGCTGGGGGTTGGACTAGATGACCTCCAAGGTCCCTTCCAACTCTGCTATTGTGTTGTGTTGCATTGTATTCGTGGGTGAGGCGCATGCCCAGGGTGGCGGTGGGGCTCGCATTGCATTGCGCCCCACGCGCCCCGTTTTGGCTTCCAGGTTGGTGCAGGAGCCCTTCCAGGCCTAAACCAGGACACCGGGGGGGTGGGGGCTTAGCAACGTAGGGGGTGCAGGGGATGGGGGCGCACTTAGTGACTTAGCTAAGTGAATCCCTGCGTTTGTTAAGTGGGTCCCACCGTTGTTAAGGGAATCTGGCTTCCCCACTGACTTTGCTTGCCTGAAGGTCGCCCAAGGGGAATCACGAGACCCTGGGACACTACGACCGTCATAAATATGAGTCGGTTGCCAACGGTCTGGATTTTGGTCACAAGACCATGGGGATGTTGCCATGGAAAGGAGCAGGAAAGTCCAGTTGCCTCCGGAAAAAGCACTTTTGGGACAACCTGGAGGACGGAGAATCTCTACAGACTTTGAGCTACACAATGTGGGACGAAGACCCTCGGAATGGGGTGGGAGAAGGAACGGATTTCCAGAGGGAAAAACTGCAGACTACAGGAACCATTTGCAACCACTCAGGTGGCCCTGAGGACACAGGTAAGACCTCCAGGTGGCCTCAAGGACCCTCTAAAAAGGAGGCAAAGGACCAGCTGTCTGCAAGGAGCATCAATCCTTCCCTTCCCCTCCATCCGGTCGGAGCTGAAGAAGCTTCTTGGGATGAGAAGCAAAACATCTTTGAAAGGAAAAAAAACAAAAAAGTCCAGTTGCCTCCTGAAAAAGGACCTTTGGGTCAACCAGGACCTTGGATGATGGAGAATCTCTACACACTCTGATAGATAACAAGGTTTGTTTTCTCCAAAATCACTGAAATTCAGATCGGGGCAATGACACGCAATAAGAGCGATCCCTCTCCTAATGTTGAGAAGCCCATATATTCAAATAACTTGGTTATTTTTTCTATCAACATGCTAATGTTTTGACTGACATTGCTTTGTTTGCAAACATTGGATGGTCCATCTATGGGGCAATGCATCAAATGTCTCCTTTTCTATTGTTTTAGCTCACATGCTGTTCCATTTTGGAAGATTCAAAGCAGATTATCTGGAGACAAAGTGTTCTTGATAACATTGGGAACACAATACGCACACATTACACACAATGCGCTGTCACTCAGGAGCAACCAGTTATCCATGGGTGTATGTGGGGGGGGAGGCGTGGGGGCCAAAGGACCAATGAAATCATCAGCATGACACAAATTGAGATGAAATTCATAGAGTAACAGAGTTGGAAGGGACCTTGGAGGTCCTCTAGTCCAACCCCATGCTCAGGTAAGAGACCCTATACCATTTCAAACATATAGCTGTCTAATCTCTTCTTAAAAACCTATTATACAGTTATGAAAGTTGAGCTTAAAAAAGCAGGACAGGAAGAAAATTCAATGGTGAAAAGAGTCAGGTTCTACATTTAGGCAAGAAAAACAAAATGCACAGGTACAGTATAGGTGGCACCTTGCTCAATAGTAGCAACTGTGAGAGGGATCTTGGAGTCCTAGTGGACAACCATTGAAATAGGAGACAGCCGTGGGCAGCAGCTGCTAAAAAAGCCAACCCAGTTCTAGGCTGCATAAACAGAGGGAGAGAATCTAGATCACGTGAAGTGTTAATGCCACTGTATAGTGCCTTGGTAAGGCCACACTTGGAATACTGCATACAGTTTTGGTCGCCACGATGTAGAAAAGACGTGGAGACTCTGGAAAGAGTGCAGAGAAGAGCAACCAAGAGGATTAGGGGACTGGAGACTAAGACATATGAAGAACGGCTGCAGGAACTGGGTAGGTCTAGTTTAATGAAGAGAAGAACTAAGGGAGACGTGATAACAGCCTTCCAATAATTGAGGTGCACCTCATTTCACAATAGACATGCTTAACAACCGAAATGTTAGGCTCAATTGTGGTCATAATCCGAGGAGTACCTGGATAAGGACCCACCCATCAACCGAGCCTGTAAAATATTAGCCTCGGCATACAACGTAAACCTTGTTTTAAGAAATGCATTTGTAGGGACGCAATATTGTTTGGGAGAGGCTGATCTAGACGTCAATGCAAACTCTTAAATTGACTATATATATATAAAAACACTGGGAAATGGGAGGCGTATTGCAGCCTTCTAAGATAGACGGCCCGTGTTTTTAACACACCCAGAAGACAGGAAATTTAGCCGCAGGTTGTAGAGTTGTTGTGACTCCTCAGGTGGACTTGATACACTCCGAGTTTCGTAACTTTGTGGAAAACAACATCTGGCTTAAAAGGTGGAGCTCTCCTTTGCGTGCCTCAAGGGATTAATTTTATTGCCGTCTCTCTCTCTCTAGAACAGTCTTTCGCAATTTTGGCTGCTTTGACACGGGAGGACTTCAACTCCCAGAATCCCCCCAGCTGGGATGCTTTAAGAGGAGTGGACTTCAGTTCCCAGAATGCAGCAGCTAGCATGCTTTAAGACGGGAGGACTTCAAGTCCCAGAATCCCCCAGCCAGCATGCTTTAAGAGGGGAGGACTTCCAGTCCCAGAATCCCCCAGCCAGCATGCTTTAAGACGGGAGGACTTCAAGTCCCAGAATCCCCCAGCCAGCAGGCTTTAAGAGGGGAGGACTTCCAGTCCCAAAATCCCCAGCCAGCAGGCTTTAAGAGGGGTGGACTTCCACTCCCAGAATCCCCCAGCCAGCAGGCTTTAAGAGGGGAGGACTTCCAGTCCCAGAATCCCCCAGCCAGCAGGCTTTAAGATGGGAGGACTTCCAGTCCCAGAATCCCCCAGCCAGCAGGCTTTAAGAGGGGAGGACTTCCAGTCCCAGAATCCCCCAGCCAGCAGGCTTTAAGAGAGGAGGACTTCCAGTCCCAGAATCCCCAGCCAGCAGGCTTTAAGAGGGGAGGACTTCCAGTCCCAGAATCCCCCAGCCAGCAGGCTTTAAGAGGGGACGACTTCCAGTCCCAGAATCCCCCAGCCAGCAGGCTTTAAGAGGGGAGGACTTCCAGTCCCAGAATCCCCCAGCCAGCAGGCTTTAAGAGGGGAGGACTTCCAGTCCCAGAATCCCCCAGCCAGCAGGCTTTAAGAGGGGAGGACTTCCAGTCCCAGAATCCCCCAGCCAGCAGGCTTTAAGAGAGGAGGACTTCCAGTCCCAGAATCCCCCAGCCAGCAGGCTTTAAGATGGGTGTTAGTGTTAGATGGGGGTGGAATAAAGGGGTAGGACAAGCCACTTCCAAGAACTGTTTATTTACATGCCGGAGAATAGTTGAGTGTGAACTCACTTTTAAGGAAGTGGTGTGGCACACTCAGGCACCAACAGCTCTCCAATTTCCCACTGGGCAATTGGACCAATCACGGTGGCTTTAGCTGTTCCCCATTATTTACATATGCAACAGAGGGGGGGGGAGAAAGAGAGAGAGGGAGGAAGAGAGAAAAGAGAGAGAGAGAGAGACACACACAGAGGAAGAGGAAGAGAGAGAGAGAGAAAGAGACAGAGAAACAGAGGGAGAGAAAAAGAGAGAGAAAGACAAAGAGAGACAGAGGGAGAGAAGAAAAGAGAAAGAGAGACAGAGGGAGAGAGAGAGAGACAGAGAGAGAGAGAAAGAGGCAGAGAGACAGAGGGAGAGAAAAAAAGACAAAAGAGAGACAGGGAGACAGGGAGAGAAAAGAGAGAGAGGGAGAGAAAAAAGAAAGAGACAGAGGGAGAGAGAGGGAGAGAGAGAGAAAGAAAAAAGAGAGAGAAAGAGACAGAGAGAAAGAGAGAAAGAGACATAGAGACAGAGGGAAAGAGACAGAGAGACAGAGGGAAAGAGAAAAAGAAAGAGAGACAGAGGGAGAGACAGGGAGAAAGAAAGAAACAGAGGGAGGGAGAGAGAGAAAGAGACACACAGAGAAAAAGAGACAGAGAGAGATACAGGGGGAGAGACAGACAGAGAGGGAGAGAGAGAGAGGGAGAGAAAGAGAGAGAGAAAGAGACAAAGAGAGAGAGAAAAGAGAAAGAGAGACAGGGGGAGAGAAAAGAGAGAGAGAGAGGGAGAGGGAGAGAAAAAAAGAAAGAGAGACAGGGGGAGAGACAGGGAGAGAGAGAAAGGGAGAGAGAAAGAGAGACAGACAACAGAGGGAGAGAAAGAGAGAGAAAGAGAGAGACAGAAGGAGAGAAAGTGGGAGGGAGAGACAGAGGGAGAAAGAGAGAGAGACAGAGGGGGAGAGAGACAGAGGGAGAGAGAGAGACAGAGGGAGAGAGAGACAGAGAGAAAGAGACAGAGAGAGAGAGACAGAGAGAGAGAGGGAGAGAGAGAGACAGAGACAGAGGGAGAGAAAGAGAGAGAGAAAGAGACAGAGAGAGAGAAAAGAGAAAGAGAAAGAGGGAGAGAAAAGAGAGAGGGAGAGGGAGAAAAAAAAGAAAGAGAGACAGAGGGAGAGACAGGGAGAGAGAGAAAGAGAGAGAGAGAGAGAGAGAGACAGAAGGAGAGAAAGAGGGGGTGGAGGGAGAGAGAGAGAGTTTGGGGTGACTCCCCCAACTCTTCCTTTCCACAGCCATCCTCTGAGTCCATCCAGGGGGGCCTTTGGAAGCTTTTCTGTCGGGGGGGGGGGGGGATCCCAACATTCCCACCCACCCCCAAAGAAACCTTTGCAGAAGCCCCAAAAGCCTTTCTTAATGCCCGTGCATATACATGTGTGTGTGCGCGCGCGGGGGCCTTTCCCACGCCCCGGTTGCTTTCCTCCGAGCGGCGCCTGGCTCCCCTCCTGCTCGTGAGCCTTTCCCACCTGCGGCTCCGTCCCGCATCTCCCGCGTGTCTCTCGCACAAGAGACCCTTCACACAACCTCCCAACTAAAGCCGGGGAGTCCCCTCCTTGGCAACCCCCCGCCAACCCTGGGAGCCGGGAGCCCCCTCCCCTACCTGGAAGTTGCTTGAAGTTGCAGCCCCTGCCAAGCCAAGCGGCTGCCTTCCCACGACCCGCAGACACCTCCAGCCCGACCCGGGTTTCCAGCTGACCCGGAGGACGCGACCTGCTACGGGGAATTCGTTTCAGCCCCAGCCCGCTTGGGCTGCAGCCCAACCCCCGGGGACTTCGGGCTTGCAGAGCCCCCCGAGCG
Organism: Rhabdophis nuchalis; assembly: GCA_039707465.1. Taxonomy (NCBI): domain Eukaryota; kingdom Metazoa; phylum Chordata; class Lepidosauria; order Squamata; family Natricidae; genus Rhabdophis; species Rhabdophis nuchalis. The sequence goes on from CM077649.1 coordinate 66,491,639, forward strand.
AAGCAAGCGAGGGGCGCTCTGCACGTGCCCAGGGACGCCCTCGCCCCGCGCCCAGGCTGCACCCTGGCTCCCATCCATCCCCCCCCCCCGAGTCAACGACGGCCCCCCGGCCGCACTCACCTCTGCCCCGCGGCGCCCTCCCGGTGCCACGGCTCGCCCGCTGCCCAAGCCCCGTCCGCGGGCGCTGCCTGGGAGCGCAGGGCGTGGGGCGAGGCTTCCTCCGCCCGCCGGACGGGAATCCCGGGCAGGCTTGGCCGGTGGAACTCCCGCCTGGGGTGGGGAGGGGGCTTCAAGGGGCGGTGGGAGCCCGCGGGCGCCCGGGGCAAGGGGTGGGGCAACGAGCGGCGGGCGCCAGTTGCAGAACGGACAGCCGGCTGGGCGTTCCGCGGTTGGTGTGGCGAGGCTCCCGCGCACGCCGCCCCTGCAAGGTCGGTCAGGCAGCTTAAAAGACCCGGGTCCTTTTTCAATATATATCAAATGTATTTTAAATCTCTCTCTCTATATATGCATATTAAGTGCTTGATGGACAGTTTTATTGTGTGAGTCAATGGCTTATGCAAAATATTAATACGGAGGAGGAGGAAGGAGAGGGGGAGGAGGAAAAATAGGAAGAGGAAGTAGAAGAAGAGGAAGAGGAGAAGGAAGAGGCAGAGGAAAAAGTAGAAAGGAGAAGAGGAGGAGGTGGAAAAATAGAAAGTAGAAGGAGGAGGAAGGGAGGAGGAAAAAAATAGGAAGAGGAAGAGGAGGTGGAGGAAGAAGACGAGGAGAAAAAATAGGAACAGGAAGTAGAAGAGGAAGAAGAAGAAAGAGGAGGAAAATAGGAAGAGTAAATAGAAGACAAAGAGGAGGAGGGAGGCAGGAAGGAAGGAAGGAAGGAAGGAAGGAAGGAAGGAAGGAAGGAAGGAAGGAAGGAAGGAAGGAAGGAAGGAAGGAAGGAAGAGAAGGGAGGGAAAGTGAAGTTAAAGTGGAAATATCCAGATACCGGTTGTTTTTTTTAAATCTTACCTTGTGCAAGTTTCATAAATAAAATTGGTCAGCAGGGGGCGCTTTCGAGGCCGAAAGGGGGCTTAAAACTGGGAATTGCAAGCCCCCCCACCCCAACAAAGTTGGTTGGGTACATTCCCACCCCCCAACTCATGTCTCTGACTCTTGGGACCCCCCCCAAAGACTTGGGGGTCTTGGAAACAGCCTTTCCAAAGACGGAGCATTGGACTGCAAGGTCCATCCTCCCCAGCCCACACCGCAGGAGTGGAGCTGAAGACCACCCCAACCCCTCTGCAGGGTGGCTGACGATGAAGACAGACAGAGTTTGGTCCACAGCCCTAGTAGGACTACAATTCCAATTATGCTGATCCTTGTCAAGCCTGGGTGGGGAGCATGGCCATTGTAGTCCTCATTGGGAAGGGGGCAGAAACAAACATTAAGAAAGCAAGAGGAAAGACTCCCCACTCTACTCCTCAGCCTGGGAATTCAGTCAAGGCTGGACTACAACTCCCATCAGCCCTATGACTTTTCTGACCCCACGGCGCAGGTTAATGGAGAGGATCAAGACACGGGTTTAAATAAATAAATCCTTCTGTTGAATGCATACATTTTTAGTAAAACACATTTTATGTTGAACAGGTGTTTAATTAAAAATGTTTGATGTTGAATGAATTTATGGTGTTGCAATAAAAATAAATGTTTATGTTAAATGGATAAGTATAAATAAATATGTTTAAATGGATAACTACAAATAAATGTTTATGTTAAATGGATAATTATAAATAAATGTTTATGTTAAATGGATAATTATAAATAAAGGTTTATGTTAAATGGATAATTATAAATAAAGGTTTATGTTTAAATGGATAACTACAAATAAATGTTTATGTTAAATCAGGGATGTCCAAACTTGGGAACTTTAAGACTTGTGGACTTCAACTCCCAGAATTCCCCAGCCAGCATAGCTGGCTGGGGAATTCTGGGAGTTGAAGTCCACAAGTCTTAAAGTTCCCAAGTTTGGACATCCCTGTGTTAAATGGATCACTAAATAAATGTTTATGTTTAAATGGATAACTACAAATAAATGTTTATGTTAAATGGATCACTAAATAAATGTTTATGTTTAAATGAATAATTATAAATAAAGGTTTATGTTAAATGGATAATTATAAAGGTTTATGTTAAATGGATAATTATAAATAAATGTTTATGTTAAATGGATAATTATAAATAAATGTTTATGTTAAATGGATAATTATAAATAAAGGTTTATGTTAAATGGATAATTATAAATAAAGGTTTATGTTTAAATGGATAACTACAAATAAATGTTTATGTTAAATGGATCACTAAATAAATGTTTATGTTTAAATGGATAACTGCAAATAAATGTTTATGTTAAATGGATCACTAAATAAATGTTTATGTTTAAATGGATAATTATAAATAAAGGTTTATGTTAAATGGATAATTATAAATAAAGGTTTATGTTAAATGGATATTTATAAATAAAGGTTTATGTTAAATGGATAATTATAAATAAAGGTTTATGTTAAATGGATAATTATTTGATAAATAAATCATTGCTTTCTACCTTCCGTGTTTAGGATTTTCCATTGTGGGTTTTAAAAATGTTTTCAGCTGCCTGGGGGTGTCCGTTGCGTGCGAGTTGGGAAGCTGTATAAATTGGTTTTTATAAAATAGTCTGAATTTTGATCACATCATCGTGGGCATGCTGCAAAGGTCGTAACTGTGAAAAACGGCCGTAAGTCACCTTTTTTTAGTCGTTTTGGTCACTAAGTGTAACTTCATAAATTGAGGACCAAGGGGCAGCCTCTCCTCCTCAAGGGAAATTCAGGCCCAAAATTAATTCCGTTGTTGTCCAGAGAGAAGCGGTTAAAAACACCCACCCACCCACCCAAGACATGGGCTGAGGTCAACCTGCTTGTGTCCTCTTTGACTTGAGTCATCATCTCCTCTACCGGCAGTCCTGGACTTACGACCACAATCGTGCCCCAACCTTTATGGGATTGGAGACCTTGGTTTTAAGTTGAATTTTGCCCCATTTTACAACGTTTCTTGGTCACGGAATCATTGCAATTGATAAGTGAGCAACCCGGTTGTTAAGTGAACCGGGCTTCGCCCTTGGACCTGGCTCGCCAGAAGGTCGCCAAAAGAGGATTACCTGACCCTGGGTTGCGGCCACCGTCATAAATGTGAGTCGGTTCTGAAGCGTCTGAATCCTGATCAGCAGAAAAGGGGGTGAGGCAAAGTCATGACTTTGAAAAACGGCCGTGAGCCATGTTTTTTCAATGCCACTGTGACTTTGAAGAGTCACTAAATGAGCTGTAGTAAGTGGAGGACTACCTGTATTGTATTGCACAAACTCTGGATGGAAGGATAGAGATAAAAGATGGATGGATGGATGTGGGTGGACGGATGGACGGACGGACAGACAGACAGGATGGATGAAGGGGATGAATGATAGATAGATAGATAGATAGATAGATAGATAGATAGATAGATAGATAGATAGATAGATAGATAGATAGATAGATAGACAGACAGACAGACAGACAGACAGACAGACATAGAGAGAGAGATACATACAGATAGACAGACAGATGGATATGATAGACAGAGAGAGAGATTAGATAGATAGATGTGGGTGGACGGACGGACGGACGAATAGACAGACAGACGGATATGAGACAGAGACAGAGAGAGAGAGAGAGAGATACAGATAGACAGACAGATGGATATGATAGATAGACAGACAGAGAGAGAGAGATTAGATAGATAGATGTGGGTGGGTGGGTGGGTGGACGGACGGACAGACAGACAGACAGGATGGATGAAGAGATGAATGATTGATTGATTGATAGATAGATAGAGAGAGAGAGAGAGAGAGAGAGAGATACAGACAGAGACAGACAGACAGAGAGATAGACAGACAGACAGACAGACAGACAGACATAGAGAGAGAGATACATACAGATAGACAGACAGATGGATATGATAGACAGAGAGAGAGATTAGATAGATAGATGTGGGTGGACGGACGGACGGACGAATAGACAGACAGACGGATATGAGACAGAGACAGAGAGAGAGAGAGAGAGATACAGATAGACAGACAGATGGATATGATAGATAGACAGACAGAGAGAGAGAGATTAGATAGATAGATGTGGGTGGGTGGGTGGGTGGACGGACGGACAGACAGACAGACAGGATGGATGAAGAGATGAATGATTGATTGATAGATAGATAGATAGAGAGAGAGAGAGAGAGAGAGAGAGATACAGACAGAGACAGACAGACAGAGAGATAGATATACAGATAGACAGACAGATGGATATGATAGACAGACAGACAGACAGACAGACAGACAGAGATTAGATAGATGTGGGTGGGTGGACGGACAGACAGACAGGATGGATGAAGAGATGAATGATAGATAGATAGATAGATAGATAGATAGATAGATAGATAGATAGATAGATAGATAGATAGATAGATAGATAGATCAGACAGAGAAAAATATAACGATGAGATAGATAGAATAACTTTATTGTCACTTTAAATGTACACTAATCAACATATATTAAAATGAAATGATAATGGATGGAGAGATAAGACAGACTGATAAAGATGGGGAAGCCAGATTCGCTTAACAACCATGTTACCAACTTAACGACTGCGATAATTCGCTTAACAAATGTGGTGAGAAAAGTCGTAAAACAGAGCAAAACTCACTCACTATTACTAATGTCTCACTTAGCAACAGACATTTCGGGCTCAGTTGTGGCCGTAAGGTGAGGACTACCTGGGTCAGAAGTCCAGGTCCTTGCATTGCGTTGATACGCTCCGTCCGCCAGGAATAAAACCCGCTAGCCGGAAAAAACTCCCATCATTTAATGTTTTCCGAAGAGACAATCCAGGATCTTGCCGCGTGATCGGCCTCTTCGGTCCGTCACTCGTCCAATCCTGGTTCCTCGCTTAAACTACAGTTAAAGACTTCTTGGAAAACTTCCAGGAAGGGCTGCGTGGCCTCTTCCACCGAGACGTGTCTCTGGAGCTCCTGGCTGAGGGAGGTCACCCCCAGGCCCTCCAGGCCGCACGGGACGATGTGGTCGAACCAGGAGAGGTCAGTGCAACAGTTCAAGGCCAATCCGTGGGTTGTGATGTGTCTCCCACAATGCACACCTGGGGACAGGCGGGAGAGAGAGGCAGGAGGACAAGGTCAATACGATATAGCAGAAGACAAGGATGGTCATGAATGGATGGCCATACAATATTGTACAATGCAATAATAATAATAATAAATGAATGAATTCTGATACAATATTGTACAATATCAACACAATATCGTACAACGCAATAATAATAATGAATGGTGATACAATATTGTGCAATATAAATGCAATATCGTACAACACAATAATAATGAATGAACTGTAATACAATATTGTACAATATCAATACAATATCGTACAACACAATAATAATAATTGAATGAACTGTGATACAATATTGTACAATATCAATACAATATTATGCAATGCAATAATAATAATAATGAATGAATTCTGATACAATATTGTACAATATCAACACAATATCGTACAACGCAATAATAATAATAATGGTGATACAATATTGTGCAATATAAATGCAATATCGTACAACACAGTAATAATAATGAATGAACTGTGATACAATATTGTACAATATCAATACAATATCGTACAATGCAATAATAATAATAATGGTGATACAATATTGTGCAATATTAATACAATGTTCTTCAATGTAATACAATAATAATAAATTAATTGTAATGTCCTGCTCCTATCTCTGATTCTGGAGCCCCAGGCTGGGTAAGATCCATGGGTCCAGTAATCCCCTCCGTGGCCCTGGCCGGCCAGGCACCATGGGCCTAAGAGTCCCCGCACCTACCACTTTATTCTGCAGCCCCAGGGTGGGCAAGATGCATGGGTCCCGAAGCCCCCTCCACGGCCCTGGGGGGGTGCACCATGGGCCTAAGAGTCCCTCCACCTATCACTTTATTCTGCAGCCCCAGGGTGGGCAAGATGCATGGGTGTGGTAGTCCCCTCCACAGCCCTGGGAGGGGTGTACCATGGGCCTGGTAGTCCTCCCACCTATGACTTTATTCTGCAGCCCCAGGGTGGGCAAGATTCATGGGTCCGGTAGTCCCCTCCACTGCCCTGGGGGGGTGCACCATGGGCCTGGCAGTCCCCTCCTCTATCACCGATTCAGGAGCCCCAGGGTGGGCAAGATGGATGGGCCCGGAAGCCCCCTCCCCACGGGCAGCCCCGGCACCATGGGCATGGCGGTCCCCGTCCCCCCCATATCCAAGGCACCATGGGTCCTGTAGTCCGTCCCCCCCCTCACCGATGGCGCAGAGCTTGCGGTCTCCGAGCCAGACGCCGGTGCGGGGCGGCGGGAGGGGCCGGGCGCGCGGGAGGCCGAGGCGGCGGCAGGCGAGGCTGGCCAGGCGCTCCAGGGCGGCCACGTAGGCGCGGAGGGCGAGGCGGCGGCGGCTCAGGTCCAGCACCGGGTAGGCCACCAGCTGGCCCGGCCCGTGGAAGGTCAGCCGCCCGCCGCGCCCCACCCGCGCCACCTCCGCCCCCAGCGCCCGCAGCCGCCCCGCCTGCAGCCCCGGCTCCCCCCGCAGCCCCGCCGTGTAGACCGGGCCCCGCGGCTCCCACAGCACCAGCCGCTCCGGCTCCGTCCCGCCGCCGCCGCCGCCCCGCAGCGCCGCCGCCGCCGCCGCCTGCGCCCCCAGCGACGCCCCCAGCGAGACTCGCCCCAGCCGCACCAGCAGCACCCCCGGCATGGCAAGGGCCCCGCACGCCCCGCCCCCGGACACGCCCCCGGACACGCCCCTCCCACGCACGTGCCTCTGCGGTCACGGAGGAGAGGGAGGGTCCTACTTTCGCTTTCGCTTTCTCCCTTCTTTCCACTTTCACTTCACTCTCCCGCCCTCCCTCCCTTCTCTTCCTCCTTCCTTCTCTTCTCCCTCTTTCTTCCCATTCTTCCCTTTATCTCCTCCCTCCCTCCCTCCCTCCCTCCCTCTCTGCTTCCCTTCTTTCCACTTCCCTTTCCTTTTCCTCCTTTTCGCCCTTCTTTCCACTTTCACTTTCCCTCCTTCCTCTCTTCCTCCTTCCTTTTCCCTTCTCAACCCCTTCCTTCTCTTCTCCCTCTTCCTTCACATTCTGTCTCCTTTATCCCTTTATCTCCTTCCTCGCTCCTTCCCCTCTGCTTCCCTTCTTTCTTTTCACTTCCCTCCCCTTTCCCTCCTGCCCTCCCTTCCTTTCCTTCTTTCCACTTTCATCTATTTCCTTCCCTTCCCTTTCCTTTTCCTCCCTCCTTCTTCCCTGCCTCCCACCCATCTCCTTTTTTCTTCCCTTCACTGCCTCCTTCCCTTCTTTCCACTTTCACTTCACTTTCCCTCCCTCCCTCCCTTCTCTTCCTCCTTCCTTCTCTTCTCCCTCTTTCTTCCCATTCTTCCCTTTATCTCCTCCCTCCCTCCCTCCCTCCCTCTCTGCTTCCCTTCTTTCCACTTCCCTTTCCTTTTCCTCCTTTTCGCCCTTCTTTCCACTTTCACTTTCCCTCCTTCCTCTCTTCCTTCTCTTCCTCCTTCCTTTTCCCTTCTCATCCCCTTCCTTCTCTTCTCCCTCTTCCTTCCCATTCTGTCTCCTTTATCCCTTTATCTCCTTCCTCGCTCCTTCCCCTCTGCTTCCCTTCTTTCTTTTCACTTCCCTCCCCTTTCCCTCCTGCCCTCCCTTCCTTTCCTTCTTTCCACTTTCATCTATTTCCTTCCCTTCCCTTTCCTTTTCCTCCCTCCTTCTTCCCTGCCTCCCACCCATCTCCTTTTTTCTTCCCTTCACTGCCTCCTTCCCTTCTTTCCACTTTCACTTCACTTTCCCTCCCTCCCTCCCTTCTCTTCCTCCTTCCTTCTCTTCTCCCTCTTTCTTCCCATTCTTCCCTTTATCTCCTCCCTCCCTCCCTCCCTCCCTCCCTCTCTGCTTCCCTTCTTTCCACTTCCCTTTCCTTTTCCTCCTTTTCGCCCTTCTTTCCACTTTCACTTTCCCTCCTTCCTCTCTTCCTTCTCTTCCTCCTTCCTTTTCCCTTCTCATCCCCTTCCTTCTCTTCTCCCTCTTCCTTCCCATTCTGTCTCCTTTATCCCTTTATCTCCTTCCTCGCTCCTTCCCCTCTGCTTCCCTTCTTTCTTTTCACTTCCCTCCCCTTTCCCTCCTGCCCTCCCTTCCTTTCCTTCTTTCCACTTTCATCTATTTCCTTCCCTTCCCTTTCCTTTTCCTCCCTCCTTCTTCCCTGCCTCCCACCCATCTCCTTTTTTCTTCCCTTCACTGCCTCCTTCCCTTCTTTCCACTTTCACTTCACTTTCCCTCCCTCCCTCCCTTCTCTTCCTCCTTCCTTCTCCCTTCTCATCCCCTTCCTTCTTTCTCCTTTATCCCTTTATCTCCTTCCTCGCTCCCTCCCTCTCTGCTTCCCTTCTTTCTTTCCACTTCCCTCCCCTTTCCTTCCCTCCCTTTCCTTCTTTCCACTTTCCACTTCTATTTCCTTCCCTTCCCTTCTCTCCTTCTCCTCTCCCTCCCTCCCTCCTTCCTTCTCCCTTCTCATCCCCTTCCTTCTTCTCTCTCTTCCTTCCCATTCTTTCTCCTTTATCCCTTTATCTCCTTCTTCGCTCCCTCCCTCTCTGCTTCCCTTCTTTCTTTTCACTTCCTTCCCCTTTCCCTCCCTCTCTTTCCTTCTTTCCACTTTCCACTTCTATTTCCTTCCCTTCTCTCCTTCTCCTCTCCCTCCCTCCCTCCTTTCCTTCTCCGTTCTCATTCCCTTCTCTCTCTTTTCTCTCCTCCTTCCCATTCTTTCTCCTTTCTTTTCTCTCTTCCCTCCCTCCCTCCTTCTCTGCTTCCCTTCTTTCCACTTTCATTTCCCTTTCCTTCCCCCTTCTCTCTCTTCCTTCCCTCTTTCCTTCCTCCCACCCTCCCTCTCTCCTTCTTTTTCCTTCTTCCCACTTTCCTCTTCTATTTCCTTCCCTTTCCCTCCCTCCTTCTCCTTCTCCTCTTCCTCCTTCCCCCTTCCCTCCTTCCCTTTGCCCAAGTGGCCACAGTTTTTTATCTTCTTTAAAAGTTCAAGTGATCGTGTGTGTGTGTGTGAGAGAGAGAGAGAGACAGAGAGAGAACAATCTCCCGTCAAATACCGTAGAAACCCTTCCGTGTGCAAACAATGCAATGTCCTATTTGTGTTTTACAATAATGCAATAAAACAATATAAAGGAGAGGAAGAATAAAAGACTTTTTTGCACGAATGGCAAAGCTGGGCCCGGCCCCCTCTGAGCTGCCAGCTCTGGAACCAAAGGTTGTCCTCGGAGGCCAAGAAGCAGCAAATCTGTTGACTTTCTCACTTGTTAACCCTTGGAGAAAAGGATCATAACACTGGAACACGCAAAGCGCATGGGCAAGGCAAGGGGAAAGAGTGAGCCCCTTCCTCTTTCTGCTTAAACCAGCGTCTCCAGATAGGTTGGCAACTCCAAGTCCCAGAATTCAACGAAGTGCCATGACATTAAAGTAAATAAACGGGTGGATTCTGGGAGTTGGAGTCCACACCTCTTCAAGTCACCAAGCCTGAGAAACCTGTCATGCATGCAAATGTGGATTTGGAGGCCTTGGGGAATCTTCATGGTTGTGTTGCGTGACTTGTTCGTATGTCTGCTGAGAGCTTAATCAGCGGAGACAACTCCTTTGTATGTCCAATCACCTTTGGCCAATAAAGAATTCTATGATGTTCTATTCTTTCCTTTTTCTCTTCTCCATCCTTTCTTCTTCTCTTCTCCTTTCCTCTCCTCTTGTGCTCTCTAGTATTGTGTTGTGTTGTATTCTTATCTTATCTTATCTTATCCTATCTTATCCTATCTTATCCTATTCTATTCCATTCTCTCCTCTCCTCCCTTCCCTTCCCTTCCCTTCCCTATTCTATTCTATTCCATCCCATCTTATCCCATCTTATCCCAAAAAATAAATAAATAAATTATAATTTGGGAAGGTTTTTAACATGGGTTTTAGCACGGGTTAATCTAATTTAATATATTTTAAATTGATATTTATTGTATTTTTGTGGTTTTAATAATGCCTGTGCGCCGCCCTGGGTCCTAACAAGGAGAAGGGCGGGGTATAAATTTAATAAAATAAAATAAAAATAAAAAATTCTATATTATTCTGTTCTGTTTGTTACATTTTCTCTTCTCAGTGCTCTCTTCTCTTCTCTTCTCTTCTCTTCCCTTCCCTTCACTTCTCTATTCTATTCTATTCTATTCTATCCCATCCCATCTTATCCCATCTTATCCCATTCTATATTATTCTGTTCTGTTTGTTACATTTTCTCTTCTCAGTGCTCTCTTCTCTTCTCTTCTCTTCTCTTCCCTTCCCTTCCCTTCCTTTCCCTTCCCTTCCCTTCCCTTCACTTCTCTATTCTATTCTACTCCATCCCATCCCATCTTATCCCATCTTATCCCATTTTATATTATTCTGTTCTGTTTGTTACATTTTCTCTTCTCAGTGCTCTCTTCTCTTCTCTTCTCTTCTCTTCCCTTCCCTTCCCTTCCCTTCCCTTCTCTATTCTATTCTATTCTATCCCATCCCATCCCATCTTATCCCATTTTATCCCATTCAATATTATTCTGTTCTGTTCATTACATTTTCTCTTCTCAGTGCTCTCTTCTCTTCCCTTCCCTTCCCTTCTCTATTCTATTCTATCGCATCCCATCCCATCCCATCCCATCTTATCCCATTTTATCCCATTTTATCCCATTCAATATTATTCTGTTCTGTTCATTACATTTTCTCTTCTCAGTGCTCTCTTCTCTTCTCTTCTCTTCTCTTCTCTTCTCTTCCCTTCCCTTCCCTCCCCTTCTCTATTCTATCCCATCCCATCCCATCTTATTCTGTTCTGTTCTTTCCATTTTCTCTTCTCCGTCCTTCTTTCTTCTCTTCCTTCGCTCCTCTCCTCTCTTCTCTGTCCCATCCCATCCCATCCCCTCCTATCCTTGGCTTCCCGCCGAAGGCCTCAGTCCCAACTGCTCTATGAATTCTGAGAGTGCACCTGCGTAAGTCCCTCACCTTGGCCTGATTCCACCAGGATGCGTGCATTCCGCACCCCCTCCCGTCTTCCCAGAGGATGCGTGGCCGATGTATTTTGGCAGAAGGAAAACCGTTTTTTCTTTCTTTCTTGGACTGCCACGGCAAAGCCCGAGGAAGTCACAGGGACTTCATAAACCCGTTTCCTTTTGGAAACACAAGGAGGAAGCAGCCCCTGTCTCAGCCGTGCGTCGCTTATAGCTGGTATCCGGTCTTTCTATCTTAAGACGGGAATTCAGCGCACGATTCCCAGCCGTCTGAAGGAATCTCCTTGCGCCTCGGCTGCGGCGGAATTGTCTAAAGGCGCACAGGTAATCCTCGGTTTACGACCACCGACGTTTCAGCCTATGATTTCGGTTGCTAAGCAGTGCCGTTGCTAAGTGAGTTTTGCCCCCGTGTTACGACTTTCCTGGCCACTGTGGTTCAATCTGGCACAACGCATTTAGCAAGCCTCCGGAAAAACAACCAACCGTCCTGATTTTGGACATAAGTTGGAACTATCTGTAGTAGGCAAAACTTTGTCGCCATTGCTGTTCCTTCAGTTTAGTCTCGTCTGCTGGGAACGGCCTGGTAAAATCCTGGTGTTTATTTGGGGCAGCATTTTAACAGAAAAACAGAATAAGAGTTGGGAGGGCTCCTTGGAGGCCTTCTAGTCCATCCCCCTGTTCAAGCAGGAGACAAATTATTGTCCAATCTCTTCTTGAAAGCCTCCATTGTTGGAGCATGTACAACTTCTGGTGGCAAGCTGTTCCACTGGTTGATTGTTCTCACTATCCTTGATTAGAACATAGATTACAGAAGAACAGTTGGAAGGGACCTTGGACGTCTAGTCCAACTCTTTGCTCAAGCAGGAGACCTAATACCGTTCCAGACCAATGGCTATCCAACATCTTCTTAAAGACTTGCAGTGTTGGGGCATTCACAACTTCTGGAGGCAACTTCTGTTCCAGAGGTTAATTGTTCTAACTGTCAGGAAATTTCTCCTTAGTTCTAAGTTGCTTCTCTCCTTGATTAGTTTCCACCCATTGCTTCTTGTGCTTTGGAGAAAAGCTTGACTCCCTCTTCTTTGGGGCAACCCCTGAGATATTGGAAGGAAGGAAGGTGGGAAGGGAGGAAGCAAGAAGAGAAGAAGGGAAGGAGAGAAGGAAGGATCTCTCCTGGATTAGTTTCCACCCATTGCTTCTTGTCCTGCCTTCAGGGGCTTTGGAGAATCAATTGATCCCCTCTTCTTTGAGGCAGCCCCTCAAATATTGGAAAGCTGCCCTATTGTCACCCCTAGTCTTTCTTTTCTCTAGACTAGACATCCCCAATTCCTGAAACCATTTTCTTTCTTGACTTCCTGTTGCTGCTTTTTCTTAGGGGCAGGATGTTCTGCGGAACAGGCCAATCTCATAAAACAAGGATCAGGTGCTTGGAAGAAGAACATTAAGAGTTTGCATTGCTTTAATTGCTGGGCGGTGACGTGCTTGAAATAGATAGATTTCTTCTCTTTCTTTATGGCTCAGATTTATATCCAGGGCGTTTATTTCCAGCACGTAATGCACTGACCCATGGCCAGGTCTACAATGTAGGCATCTGAACTAGAGTTCGTTGTTTCTCGACATCATATCATGTAGGTGGGTCTAGGCATAATTTTGTATTTATTATTTATTTATTTTGTCATGTTGGAGGAGGTGACCCTGGGAGAGCTGCATGCAATGAAATTTCATTTTAATGTATGTCGATTAGTGTACGCTCTAAATTCAAAGTTGACAATAAAATTATTATTCTATTCTATTTCTATTCTATTCCATTCCTATTCTATTCATTCCATAGTCTATTCTATTCTATTCCTTTCCATTCTATTCCATTCTATTCCATTCCATGTTCTATGCTATGCTATTCCATTCCATTCCATTCATTCCATATTCTATTTTATTTTATATTTTCTATTCTATTCTATTCTATTCTATTCTATTCTATTCTATTCTATTCTATTCTATTCTATTCTATTCTATTCCTTTCCATTCTATTCCATCCTATTCCATTCCATGTTCTATGCTATGCTATGCTATGCTTCTCTGTGGCGGGCCCAGAGGGCCTTCTCTGTGGCGGGCCCAGCCCTCTGGAACGACCTTCCCCCCGACATTAGAACAACCACGGACCTCTGCTCCTTCCGTCAGAAATTAAAAACATACTTTTTCTGCTTGGCCGGCCTAGGTTAGTCTCTACCTTTTAGGGTTTAGGGAACATTAGTTTTAATATGGGGATTTTAGTGCAGGGACAATTAAATTTAATTTGTTTTTACTTATTGTATCTATTTTTGTATATTTTTATGTGTTTTAATTTTTCCCTGTACACCGCTCCGAGTCCCCTTGGGGAGAGGACGCAGTATATAAAAATAAATTATTATTATTATTATTATTATTATTATTATTATTATTATTATTATTATTATTATTATTATTATTATTATTATTATTATTATTATTATTATTATTATTATTATGCTATGCTATGCTATTCCATTCCATCCATTCCATATTCTATTCTATTCTATTCTATTCCAATCCATTCCATTCCATTATCCTATCCTATCCTACTGTACTGTACTCTATTCTATTCCAATCCGTTCCACTCCACTCCATTCTATTCTATCCTATTCTATATATTCATTTATTCTGTCATGCTCATTGACCCTTTGAGAGCTGCAGGCAAGGAAATTTCTTTTTATTCTACGCCGATTAGTGGACCTTCCAAGTGGCCATAAAGTTATTCTGAGTCCCAACGAGGGCCGAGAATGGAGGAAAAACACTGGAAGTGTTTGTGTTCCAGGTTGCATCACTTTCCTCCAGCTGTTGGCCGGGGGAATTCCAGAGGTTTGGATTTTTTTCCATCCTGGTTCACAAGGAGCGAATTCTGACGCAAATCGACTCTTCCTGCTTTTTCCCTGTTAATCTCTCTCCAGCTGATAATAATTGGGGTTCAGGAGGAAGCAAGCAAAGTCCATCCAAACTGGTTTTGTCAATAAGGACATTCTGCGTTTAACAGAATAACAGAGTTGGAGGGGACTTTGGAGGTCTTCTAGTCCAACCTCTTGCTCAAGCAAGAGACCCTAGACCAGTAGTCCTTGACTTACGACCATAACCAAGCCCAACCAAGAGAGAGATTTGTTCAGTGAGTTTTGCACCATTTTTCGACCTAGTTTTTCGAGTAGTTCGGAGAACCGGCAAATGCCACCTCTGGCTGGCCCCAGAGAGGGGAGAGAATGGGGATTTTGCAGGATCCTCCTCCTGCCACAGCCACCAAGCAACACCCACAGAACAGGCAGTTAAAAAAATTGAATTTCACCACTGTTTTGAACAGTCACTAAATGAACTGCTGTGAGTCAAGGGCTGCCTGTCATAATTTTGTCTTGGCTTTCCCCAGGAGAGGAATATAAAGGCACCTCTCCAAATAGCTTTTTCTGGGACGGAAGGCAATTCTACCTCCACCCCCTCCCAAAGTGGCAGCTTCCAGCTGTGCCAGCAGGAACAAAATAAATACCACGTCACAACCACAACCGCACGCAAGGCCCAAAGAAGCAGACGTAAAACGGGCAGGAAATCGGCCCCCAAATTTGCAAAAACAGGAAGCATCCGGAGGAAGCGCAAAAATGCACAGAGAAGGAAGGGGGAAAAGGTTCAGCTTTCCTGGATTTTTGCACCAGTGTGTGTTTGTGTGTTGGGTGATTGTGAAGCCATTTGGGATGCATGGGAATGAAGAAAGATTTTTGCATTGGTGTGTGTTTGTGTGTTTGTGAAGCTATTCAGAATGCATGGAAGCAAAGAAGGTGGCAGATGGAGGATAGCCTGGAGATGGAACGGAGAAGTCTGTTCTAAAAAAAACAATAATGCAATTTTGCAAAACAAAGCAGGGGGAAAAAAAACCATCCAAGACAACTTTCTATAATCAATAAAAGTATAGGGGGACCCTGGAGGTCATCCATCTGGCGCCTGCAGGCAATCCTCGACTTACGACCCCAGCGGAGCCCAAAACAAAGGCCTCGCTCATCAAATGACATTTTGGGCTCCTTTGAGGTCGTAACTCGAGGACGCAGCCAGCGCCTCCAAATCCCATCATCCTCTGCGCCGGGGTGACGACGTTAGCGCGCTAGCACCTTTTCCCCGCCCACCGGTCGCGAGATTTGGAGGGGGGGGCGGAGGATGGAACGGCGGCTCAGGGCTAGAGCGCATGCGCTCTAGCCGCGGGCGTTTGTTGCCGTCTTATTGTCCCTTCGCGGCCGCCGTAGCTTCGCCGGAACTGGCTCCGCTCGGCCGCCGTAGCGAGCGCGCGCCAAAGCAGGGGATCGCGGCCTGGCGTTGCCATGGCGGCGGTGGAGGGCCGCGGAGGGGAAGGTCCGCTGTGGGGCTCTCGGGGCCCCGGTCGCCCCGCCATGGAGGACGAGCTTTACCTGGAGAACATTGACGAGTTCGTCACGGACCAGAACCGAGTCGTGAGTGCGGGGGTGGGGGGTGGATTGGGGGGGGGTGTATGGGAAATCTGGGGGGGGGCGCTCCCCAGTCACTAAAAAACTTTATTATTATAAATAAAATAAATTTAAAAAGTTTAATGGTTGAAGTGCGTTTAGTTGCTTCCCTGCGGCGCTTTGAGTTTCCCTTCTTCCCATATTTGGGCGTACAAGGTGCTCTGACATAAACACTGATATATATGTACATTCATTCATTATCTGTCTGTCTGTCTGTCTGTCTGTCTGTCTGTCTGTCTATCTATCTATCTATCTATCTATCTATCTATCTATCTATCTATCTATCTATCTATCTATCTATCTATCTATATCATCTGCCTATCATCTGCCTATCATCTATCCATCCATCCATCCATCCATCCATCTAATTATCCTATTAATCTCTCTCTATCGCTCTCTATCATTCATCTATCTATCTATCTATCTATCTATCTATCTATCTATCTATCTATCTATCTATCTATCTATCATCTATCTATCTATCTATCTATCTATCTATCTATCTATCTATCTATCTATCTATCTATCTATCTATCTATCTATCTATCTATCTATCTATCTATTCCATCCATCTATTCCATCTCTCTCTCTCTCTCCATCCATCCATCCATCCATCCATCCATCTCTACAGAGGGAGGGAGGGAAAGAGAGAGACTGTAAATAAAAAACCAATATGATATCTCCAGAAGAATAAATATATAAACCAAGTGAGTGTTCGGACTCCGCCAAAAGTCAGCTGTGAGATAATGAACCATATTCTGAAGAATTGCGTTGTGAAAAACAACACAGATAGCGACCGTCACCTGTAGGGGTGTCATTTCTGTCTTCAAACTGAGAGGTCAGCTTCAATGGACTCAAGGACTCTTCCCAACCCCAGGATGATTGGCATTTTTATTAAATAATGACATGCGTTCCTTTGCAGGTAACATATAAATGGCTGAGCTTTACCTTGGGAGTTCATGTGAATCAAGCCAAGCAGTAAGTTGTTAATCTCTCTTGCCTGCATTTAGTAGTCCAGCCTGAAAAACGGAAACACATCATGTCTAATCCTCATGTAGTCCTCGTGATCACCGTCGAGCCCAAAATTTCTGTTGCTAAGCGAGACTTGCTAAGTGAGTTTGGCCCCTTTGTACAATCTTTCTTGCAGCAGTTGTTAAGTTAATCACTGCAGTTGTTAAATTAGTCACACAATTGTTCAGCGAATCTGGCTTCCCCATTGACTTTGCTTGTAATGACCACAGTCTGAACTGCCATCACTGAGCAGCGCAGTGATGTGATGTTAAGCTTAAGGACCACTTCATTAAGCACTGGAAATTCCAGGACTACATGTAAACAAGCTTTGTTACATGTCCATTTTAATTTGGGACCATCTTTGTAACATGTTACCCTTTAGGGAAGGGGTCTTACCCTCAAAGAGAGGGACTTGCCCAAAGTCACCCAGCTGGCTTTCATGGCCAAGGCAGGACTAGAACTCATCGTCTCCTTGGCCCAAATTCACCCAGCTGGTTTTCTTGCCTAAGGCAGGACTAGAACTCACCGTCTCCAGCTTTCTAGCTTGGTGCTTTAATCCAGGGGTCTCCAACCTTTGCAAAGCAAAGCTGGCTGGAGAATTCTGGGAGCTGAAGTCCTTCAGACTTAAAGTTGCAAAGGTTGGAGACCCCTGCTTTAACCACTGGACCAAACCGCTTTTCATTTTAGCTGTTTAATCTTGAGCTGCACAGCTTATTTTGGATGGTGTATGCTCTTGTTTAGTTTTTCAGTGGCCGGTTATTGACAATTTCAAAAAATCCATTGTCTGTTTTTAATCTCGGCCTTTGCCCTCCTTCCTTTTTGCAGAATGTTATACGACTACGTAGAAAGGAAACGAAAGGAGAACGTGGGGGCCCAGTTGCATGTCACCTATTTACTGGCAGGGAACCTTGTTCAGAACGGGCACACCGTAAGTCAGAAATTGCATTGGACATTTGAATTTAAATTTGGTAGCTGGAGTGGAAGCAGAAACTCGCCATTGCAGGCTTCAATCGCTTCCCTCAAAATGAGTTCTACCGATGCCCAGAAAACATGAGTACCGATTATATACCGTATTTTTCCGAGTATAAGACACACCAGAGTAAAAACAAGTTTTTGCACTCTGCATGCCTCATTTTTTGTGTGAAAAATGGGGCATGCCGAGAGTTTGAGAGGCCTGCAAAATGCTCCTGGGGGCTGGGGGGAGGCAAAGATGAGCAAAATCGGCCCATGTTTTGCTAAAGCGGGCCTGTGTTTGCCAAAAAATGGATATGCATAGCCTTTAGGTGGCTTGTAGGGTGCTCCTGGGGGCTGGATGGGGCGAAAACGAGCCCATTTTTTGCTTGTTTTTACCCTCCCCCCAGCCCCCAGGAGCACTTTTCAGGCCTCCCAAACTCTCTACACGTTTATTTTTGTGAAGGGGATGGAGTTTTGGGAGGCCAAAAATGTTGCATTCAGTGTATAAGATGCATCCAGATTTTCACCCTCTTTTGGGGGGGGGAAATGTGCGTCTTATACTCTGAAAAATACGGTATGTTAGTAATCAGTCTTTGGGTGATAAGAAATATTTGCTGAAGTAATAAGCTGCCTTTTCTTTCTTTTCTTTTTTTTTAGTACCATAAGGTTGCAGTAGTGAGAGAAGATAAATTAGAAGGTAAGCTTGTACAAAACTTCAAAAATCACCTCTGAAAAATACGACAAATTTTTTTTGTATCTTTTTGGTAAAACAATTTCCCCACAACAACAATAACAACAGCCGTGTGAGGTGGGCTGGGCTGAGAGGGAGAGTCTGGCCCAAAGGCACCCAGTTTACATACCCTGCTTGTTTTGAGAAAACCTCTCTCCCTCCCTCCTTCTGCCTCCTTTCCAGCCTTGAAGTCCAAATTCTCCACGGTGGCCAGCGTGCACATCTACAGCATCCAGAAAGCCCAGCTCAGGGACAGCAGCCCCCTCTTCAACACCGACTACGACATCCTCAAGGCGAATCTCGAGAACTGCGGCAAGTGAGTGAGCTCGTGGCAAGATCCAGATTCGGATTTATTGGATTTCTATGCCGCCCTTCTCCCAAAGGATTCGGGGCGGCGTCCAACATAAGAGACATATACAGTGGTACCTCGGTTCACGAACTTAATTCGTGAGCTGACTCTGGTCGCGAACCGAATTGGTTGTGAACCGAGGCACAGTTTCCCATAGGGTTTAATGTAAATCCGGTTAATCCGTTCTGATCTCTTTTTTTTTGGTTTTAATTCTTGAACTGACTCTGGTCGCGAACCGAAGCGGAGTTTGTCAACCGGAGCATATTTTGATGAACTTTTCTGTTCGTGAACCGAGTTGTTCGTGAACAGAGGCGTTCGTGAACCGAGGTACCACTGTAGTACAAAAGTTTAAAAAAAAATTAAATAAAAAAGTCCAATAAGCAATAAATTAATAGGCATTATAAATTAAATTTAGAATTAAATTTAATACGTTATTTTGTTCAGGCCAGGCCGGCTTGCTGGAAGAGCCAGCCGGGAGGTCGGGAATTATGCGAAACTCCCCGGGGCAGCTCATTCCAAAGGGAAGGCGCTCCCACAGAGAAGGCTCTCCCCCTGGGGGTCGACAGCCGACAGCCGTTGGCGGTCATGGCGGCTGTTCTGAGCTACACATTGCAAGCAGACGGCCTGACATCAGTAACAGTGGGGTGGGGGTGTAGGAGCAGTGGGGCTGTGGGATGCAGGGAGGGAACCTACAAGAATCAAACCAGGGGTGAAATGCTACTTAAATGCTACTTATTAAATGCTATTTAATTAAATAAAAATAAATAAATAAATAAATACTAGTTCGGGCATTAAAAACATTAAAAAAAAGTTATAACAATCGCAGGTCGCAAAGCGGATCTTTGGAACTTAAAAAAACACCTTTTAAGCATTTTTTTTAACAGGTTCTCTGGAAATATGGTGGTAGGAGTGGGGGGGTGTTCGTTTTCCCAGCAGCTTCTCCCAGGGTGGGAGAATTTCCGTTTTTGCTCCAAGCAGGCTTCCCTGAAGCCTGCTAGGCCAAAAACAGGAGGTTGGGAGGCGCTGAGAAAGAGAGAGAGAAAGAAAGGGAAAAAGAAAGAAAAAGGGAGGGAGGGAGGGAAAAAGGAGAGGAAGGAAGGACTACAAACCAGGCGCTAGAAGCAGCTTCAGAAGATAATCCAGGGCTGGAAGGGGACCCTGAGGTCATCTAGTCCAATCCTGCTCCAGCAGGACATTTGATAAAGTGCATTTCTGTCTTTTGATCCCCCCGTCACATGACTACATAGCCACGCCCACCCAGTCACATGACCCCCACCCAGTCATCCCCACCAAGCCACGCCCACAGAACCGGTAGTAAAAAAAAAATAGATTTCACCCCTGAATCAAACCCAAGAGTGCTGACCCATGGGAAACACCAACTGCCAGGGAGCGCAGGAAGAGAGGGCTTAAACCAGCGGTTCTCAATCTGTGGGTCAAGACCCCTTTGGGGGGTCGAACAACCCTTTCACAGGGGTCGCCCAGTACCATCAGAAAACGCATATTTTCTATGGTCTTAGGACCCAAGACACCAATTTTATGGTTGGGAGTCACCACAACATGAGGAACTCTATTAAAGGGTCGTGGCATCGTGAAGGTTGAGAACCACTGGCTTAAGACTGGCCCTTTACTCCTAAGCCAGGGGGGGATTGTCCGGGACCAAGGGAAAGTTAACAGTATCTTTTGTGTGCGGAAATCTCTGAACCAGCTTTGACTCTTCTGTAACCACTTCGGGCTTTAGTAAAAGCACAGGTAGTCCTCGACTTACGACCACAGTCGAGCCCCAAATTTCCATTGCTAAGCGAAACGCGTTTTAAGTGGGTTTTGCCCCATTTTACAACCTTCCTTTCTGCGGTTGTTAAAGCGGATCACTGCTATTGAGTTAGTTGCAGGGTTGTTAAGTGAATCTGGCTGCCCCACCCCCACCCTCTAATGCATTTGCTTGTCAGAAGGTCGCGTGACCCTGGGACACTGTCATAAAGATGAGTCGTTTGCCAAGAGTCTGAATTTTGATCCCATGATCAAGGGGAGGCTGCAACTGTGTGACAAAACTGTATTAAGTCACTTGACATAATTTTTTTTCCAGTTCTGTTGTTACTTTGAACGGTCACTAAATGAGCTGTCGTAAATCGAGGACCCCCTGTAGACTTTCGGCTAATCATGGGCCAGGAGCCTTTCTTTCCTGATTGACCAAGTTGGGACAGTCGACAAATGACAAATTTGCTGAAAACTGAATTGTTTCCAGATCTTTGATAATTTTACTGAGCAATTTTCTCACTCAACAACATAAATTTTGGGCTCCATGGCGGTCGTAATTTGAGGACTGCCTGCATTTAGTTCGGTCGCTAACTGAATGCGTTCGTTCTGCTCCTAGATTTAGCGCCATTTGCTGTCCTGCCGCCGTCATCAGGCCTCTCGCTGAAGGCTCCCAGGCTGAGGCCCCCGCCCAGCTGCCCCCCCAGCCTCCACCCGCCACAAGTGTGCTCTTCGCTCCCGCGCTCAACGGCCATGCTCCAGGCACGTCTTCCAAGCAGCCCGCCCAGCCGATGAAAGGCATTATGGGAATGTTTGCGGCCAAAGCAACTTCCAAGACCAAGAACACCCACAAGGAAGCTAAGACGGAGACCAAAGAGACGCCCAGTGTAAGTTTTCAAATACTTGAAATACTGCCCCCCCCCCCAAATGAGCAAAAATGGCCCATTGTTCACTCATTTTTGCCCTCCCCAGCCCCCAGGAGCACTCTGGAAGCCTCCTAAAGCAGGGGTCTCCAACCTTTGCAACTTTAAGTCTGAAGGACTTCAGCTCCCAGACTTCTCCAGCCAGCAAAGCTTGACTTTTGCTTTCTAGAAAGAACGTTGTTATGGCTACCTAGCATCTAACTCCGTACAATCCTACCTCCCATTTTCCCACCATAGAAAATGCACAGTAGAATAATCAGAAGTGTGGCTTGCTGAAGACCCAAAAGGAAAGATGGATGCAAGCCTGACAGCAGCTTTCTGCCACTGGTGGTTTACAGCAGGGGTCTCCAACCTTTGCAACTTTAAGTCTGAAGGACTTCAGCTCCCAGACTTCTCCAGCCAGCAAAGCTTATTATGTATATTACCTACATAGCAAAGCTGGCTGGAGAAGTCTGGGAGCTGAAGTCCTTCAGACTTAAAGTTGCAAAGGTTGGAGACCCCTGTCCTAAAGGATCTGCACATCCATTTTTGCAAAGGGATGGGGTTTGGGGAAGCCAAAAATGCTGTATTCAGTGTATAAGATGCACCCAGATTTTCACTCTCTTTTGAGGGGAAAAAGGTGGGTCTTATAGTCTGAAAAATACGGTACTTGGCGGAAGAACTTGGGCTGGCTGGGGGATTCTGGGAGTTGAAGTCCTGACATCTTCAAGCCGCCCGCAGTTGAAAAAACAACCCTCATTTAGAGAAAATGCAGGGAGTCCTCGTCTTACGAGGGTTCATTTAGTGACCAAAATTACAGCAGCGCTGAAAAAAATGACACAACCACTTTTTCACACTTACATACGACCGTTGCAGCATCCTCCATGGTCAAAATTCACACTCTTGGCCACTGGCTCCTATTTATGACGGTGGCAGCATCTTGTGTGTGATCACCTTTCCTGACCTCCCGACAACCAAAGTCAACGGGAAAAGCCGGATTTGCTTAACAACCATGTTACTCACTTAACAACTGCAGTGATTCATTTAACAGCGAGGGCAAAACGGTTGTAAAACAGGACAAAGCTCACTTAACAAATGTCTCACTGAATAGGAATTTTGGGCTGAGTTATGGTCGTAAGCTGAGGACCGCCTGTACAGACTTGGCCATCTCTGCAGTGGTTTTATTGGTTTTTATATTGTGCTTCCGGGTATCTTACAAAACAATGGCAGAATTGGAAGGGACCTTGGAGGTCTTCTAGTCCAACCCCCTGCCTAGATATGAAGCCCTATGCCATTTCAGACAAATGGCTCTCCAACATCTTCTTAAAGACTTCTAGTGTTGGAGCTTTCACCACTTCTGGAGGCAATTTCTGTTCCACTGATTCATTGTTCTCCCTGTCAGGAAATTCCTCCTCAGTTCTAGGTTGCTTCTCTCCTTGATTAGTTTCCACCCATTGCTTCTTGTTCTGCCCTCAGGTGCCTTGGAGAATAGCTTGACTCCCTCTTCTTTGGGGCAACCCCTGAGATACTGGAAGGCTGCTATCATGTCCTTCTTCTCATTAAACTAGACCTACCCAGTTCCTGCAACCGTTCCTCATATGTTTGAGCCTCCAGTCCCCTCATCCTCTTGGTTGCTCTTCTCTGCCCTCTTTCCAGAGTCTCCACATCTTTTCTACATCGTGGAGACCAAAACTGGATGCAAACATTCCAAGTGTGGCCTTCCCAAGGCCTTATAAAGTGGTATGAACCCTTCAGGGGATCTTGATTCTCTCCCTCTGTTGATGCAGCCTAGAACTGGGTTGGCTTTTTGGGCAGCTGCTGCCCACGGCTGGCTCCTATTTCAATGGTTCTCTACTCGGACTCCAAGATCCCTCTCACAGTTGCTGCTATTGAGCCAGGTACCACCTATCCTGTACCTGTGCATTTTGTTTTCCTTGCCTAAATGTAGAACCTGACTCTTTTCGCCATTGAATTTCATTTTGTTAGATTATTAGAAATCTTCTTTTCTAACTGTTTTTGTTTAAATCACTTCTAGGCTTCGGTGACCAACAACAAAGCCCCATCCAAAGGAAATATGCTGAACAACTTCTTTGGCAAAGCAGCTGTTAGCAAAGAGGGTGAGTCCCTCTCTCTGTATTTTCCCCTCCATCGTAAGTACAGGTAGTCCTCAACTTACGACGGCTACCACTGAGCCTAAACGATGTATTCCTAAGCAGGATGGTTGTTAAGTGAATGTTATCCCATTTTACGACCTTTCCCGCCACACCTGAAGTGAATCCCTGCAGTGGTTCAGCTAGCGAGACGGTTGTTAAGTGAATCTGGCTTCCCCCATTGACTTCGGCTTGTCAGAAGGTCGCAAAAATGGGACCACTTGACCCTGCACTGCAACTGTCAGAAATGTGAGTCAGTTGTCAAGCATCCAAACGTAAATCGTGTGACCACGGGGGGGGGGGGGGGGGGCGGCAACGGTCATAAGTGTGAATCACAGACATAAGTCACTTGGGTGCTTGAATGGTCACTAAATGAACTGGAACGAGCCAGGAAAGAGCCAGTAGTCTGGATTGTGACCACACAGGGACGCTTCAGAAGTCGTAAGAGTGAAAAATGTTCATAAACTGTTTTCAGTGCCAGTATGACTTCACACAGTCACTAAACGAATGATTGTAAGTCGAGGACTACCTGTTCTACAAAAAGATTGAAAGTTGGTTTTGATTGGAGGCAGCTATCTCTTCAACGTTTCTTCGCTTTGCAAAATGAACTCCTCAACGTATAACCTGTCAAGGTTCCCAATAGCATCCAAAATTAAGGCAAAATTAAGGCAATCCGAGGCAAAGGATTCCTCAAAGTTCCCATTGATGAAGAGAGCCACATTGGAAGCTTCCCAGTTTCCCCCACCCAGTTGAAAAGGTCAAGATCTTGCCCCCCACACCCACCAGTCCATCCCATGGTCCCATCTCCCCCTGCCATGCTGGCAGCTTCCACCCATCCAATTCCGGTCAGGTGCAGAGACAAAGGATGACCTTGGCTTTGTAGAAAGAACGTTATTATGGCTACCTAGCATCTAACTCCGTACAATCCTCCCTCCCGTTTTCCCACCATAGAAAATGCACAGTAGAATAATCAGAAGTGAAAGATGGATGCAAGCCTGACAGCAGCTTTCTGCCACTGGTGGTTTACAGCAGGGGTCTCCAATCTTTGCAACTTTAAGTCTGAAGGACTTTGCTGGCTGGAGAATTCTGGGAGCTGAAGTCCTTCAGACTTAAAGTTGCAAAGGTTGGAGACCCCTGGTTTACAGGATGAACTCACAGGGGTTCATCCTCCATGGAGGTACTTTTTCTGAGTATAAGACGCACCTTTTTCCTCCCAAAAGAGGGTGAAAATCTGGATGCGCCTTATACACCGAAAAATACTGTACTCATCCCCTCTCGATCCTCACATGCTGACTTTCCTATTTTCCTCGCTTCTGTGCAGACAAAGCCAGTGCTGAGCCCGAGCAACAGAAGGAAGAGCCCTCCGCTACCAAGTCCCCAGTTTCTTCCACGGACCCAAAGCCTCCTCTTAACCCTGCTGGTCACGAGAAGGCCAGCAAGGAGGCCGAGCCGGCCAGAGGGCAGCAGAGGGATAAGAAAAGGTAATGGAGGGGTGTTTCCTTGGCTGACCCAGGCCTGTTTCAGTCGTTTGTGGGGGTTCATTGCAACATGTATACCGATGTTTCCCAACCTTCACAACTTTTAAGATGTGTAGACTTTGATTCCCAGAATTCCCCAGTCATTGTTTTTGAACACCTGTTCCCAGAATTCCCCAGCCATGATGTGTAGACTTCAACTCCCAGAATTCCCTAGCCAGCATGGGTGGACTAATACTATCATGCCTTAATCCCATCACCCTGGAGCTGAAGGGCGAGATCTTTGCTATGTAGATGGCCCCCGCCATTGACAAAGGCGGGGGCTATCAAGAGGGAGTGTGTGTGTTTACATTCGGTGTATAAGACACACCCAAAGTTTCACCCTCTTTTTGTGGAGGGAGGTGCGTCTTATACTCCGAAAAATACGGTAAGTCTCTTGTTTCTTCAGTGTCATTGCAACTTCGGACGGTCACTGAGCAAATGGTCGTAAGTCGAGGAACACCTGCTTCGGCAAAGCTTTCGTTTTTCTTCCTTTTTTTACCTAAGCCGAAGCTCTCTTTTCACCCAGAGCAAAGCGGGCAGACGTGTCCGATGAGGAGGAGAAAGGAACCAGGCGCCTGAAGAAGAAAAGGCGTCGAATCAAACAGCCTCAGTCAGACAGCAGCGGTAATGAGGAAGGTGAGTAGAGGCGGGACCCACCGACACTTTCGACCAGAGGCCACTTTAAGACTTGTGGACTTCAACTCCCAGAGTGCCTCAGCCAACTGGTCTCAGCCAACTGGCTGAGGAACTCTGGGAGTTGAAGTCCACAAGTCTTAAAGTGGCCCCTGGTCGGAGGCCCCTGGTTTAAACCCTGGATTAGAACTTCCAAGCGTTCCTCCGTCAAAAAGTCATTGTGGGAGAGTCCAAACCAAATAACAGGAAGTAATTTATCCATAATTTCCCAGAAATTTTCCCCCAGAAAAAACTCTTGCAAGTAAGCTCTTGGGGCGTTACTAGTAGTAATTATTAGTAGTATTTACGCTTATTTCCAAGGTAGGGCAAAATTTGATGTAAAAATGATGTGGAGACTCTAGAAAGAGTGCAGATAAGAGCAAGAAAGAAGATGAGGGGACTAGAGACTAAAACATATGAAGAACAGTTGCAGGAACTGGGTAGGTCTAGTTGAATGAAAAGAAGGACCAAGGGAGACATGATAGCAGTCTTCCAATATCTCAGGGGTTGCCCCAAAGAAGAGGGAGTCAAACTATTCTCCAAGGCACCTGAGGGCAGAACAAGAAGCAATGGGTGGAAACTAATCCAGGAGAGAAGCAACTTAGAACCGAGGAGGAATTTCCTGACAGTGAGGACAATGAATCAGTGGAACAGAAGTTGCCTCCAGAAGTGGTGAATGCCCCAACACTGCAAGTCTTTAAGAAGATGTTGGACAGCCATTTGTCTGAAACGGTGTAGGGTTTCCTGCCTAGGCAGGGGGTTGGACTAGAAGACCTCCAAGGTCCCTTCCAACTTCTCTTTATTCTGTCCTGTGCTGAATGCCACTCAGATCCACTTTGTGGCTACTTCATGTGCAAAACAGAATTGCCCAATAAAAGTGGGCGTAAAGGGAGACTGGACAGCCTTTAGCCCAAGGTTTCTTTGGCATGCATTAAGGAGTTCGGTCAGTGTGGGGAAGCAGGGAAGGTATCGATACAGGGAAGAGCCATATCCTGGTCCTCCCTCAGTCTTAGATGTTCGCGGAGTCATCTTGTTTACACGCAGAAGGAAAGGATACCCCTGAAGTCACCAGGTCAAAGGTACAACCTTCTTGTTCCTTCTTGTAGACTCTTCCTCACTGCCAACTTCGGAAGACAATCCTCCTGCGCCAGCTCAGAAGCCCCAGCCACCGCCAGCACCTATACCCCTGGAGGTAAATATTTATTTTATTTATTGATTTGATTTGATTTGATTTATAAACCGCACCCTCTCCCCAAAGGGACCCAGGACAATTAAAAAGCATATAAAAACACAACAATACAATTATTTAAAATCGAATTAAATAATTAACCCTGCGCTAAAATTTTAAAATCCTAAAACCCTTAAAAGTAATTCCCTGTAGTCCCAATTAAAAACCATTTAATACGCCCAAGCACAGGCGTGTGAGTGGGAGAGAAGAGAGAAGGGGGAAGGAGAAAGAAAGAAAGAAAAAGAAAGAAAGAAAGAAAGAAAGAAAGAAAGAAAGGAAAAAGGGAGGAGAGGACGCTGTCTAGATTTGCCATTCACCCACAGCGACCGGCGATTGTGCTGGAGTTTTTTTGTTTTTAATAAAAAGTTTTTTATTCGATAAACATTAAAAACATTGGACCTACTGCGACATTTCTGGCACAAACGTTTCCATATAGTGATTAGATCTTACAACAATTACATTTGATCTCCATTACACAGGTGTGTGTAATCAGCCAGTTGGTCCTTTCTTTTGGATCTCATATTTCCCTCAAAAAAGAGGGTGACCAGTTAACTGGTCATATGTCTAGGATGGATTTTGAAAGGATGTCATATTTTTTAAGATTTCAGAATATTCCTGAGGAGTCTGGTGAAGATTTAACTGATTTAATGTGCACAATTTTAGCAGATTATTTACACCAACCTAAGGATGAGATTAGGGGGGACATTGATTTGATATATAGAATAAACTCAGCATATGCCAGGATAAATGAAGTACCCAGAGAGATACATATTAAATTTGTTAGAAGGTCAACAAGAGAGAGGATCTTGAGGGCGCAGAGAGACGGTCCCTTAGTTTATCAAGAGAAAGAGGTCGCTATCTTGAAGCAGGTCCCGAAGAAGATTAGAGAGATAAGAAGGAAGTACTCCTTCTTGTCTAAAAGATTATTCAAAAAGGGGGTCTGGTTCAAGTGGGTGATGCCAGAAGGAATGTTGGTATTCTGGGAAGGAGGAAGAGTAAGAATTAAAACAATTGCAGAGGCGGAAGCCTTTCTTGAAAAATATTCCTCAATCCTGGAGGATGAAAATGGGAGACCAGGGGGCGCTGCGGCCCCGCCCACTGGGGGCCAGGGAAAAGAAGATACAATTGCCAAAAGACTTAGATCTCAAAAGTGACTTTATTTTAATATACTATAATATTGTTTGGATGTTTATACATGTTTGCTAGCACAGTTTTTCTACAATGATATGTTTGCATTTCTCTCCACTTTGTAGTACAAATGTAAGTTAAATGTATTATTTGTATTCTGTTATGAAGTCTCGGAAGGAGCCACCGACTTTGACGTGAAAGTTCTCAAAATGTTTTGTTACACCTTACCCTTTATCCTGTTTGTTAAAAAATTTATAAAATCCAATAAAACTTTTTCAAAAAAAAAAAAGAGGGTGAAAATATGGGTGCGTCTTATAAACCAAATACAGCATTTTTGGCCTCCCGAAATCCCACCCCCTTCACCAAAATGGCCATGCAGAGCCTTTAGGAGGCTTCCAGAGTGTTCCTGGGGGGTTGGGGAGGGCAGAAATGAGCGAAAAACGGCCTGGTTTTTTTGCTCATTTTTGACCCCCAGGAGCACTCTACAAGTCTCCTAAAGCAGGGGTCTCCAACCTTTGCAACTTTAAGTCTGAAGGACTCCAGCTTTGCTGGCTGGAGAATTCTGGGAGCTGAAGTCCTTCAGACTTAAAGTTGCAAAGGTTGGAGACCCCTGTCCTAAAGGCTATGCATGCCCTTTTTTTGGACCAAAAACGGGCCCGATTTCACGAAAAATGGCCCTTTTTTGGGAAGTGTGCAAAGTGCAAAACCTTTTTTTTTTTTTAAATTGCCTCTTCAAAATCTTGATGCGTCTTATACTCCGAAAAATACAATAATTATTAATCATACAAATACATATCGAATTCCTACCTATCACACATTCTTAATGCCATGTTTTCCAATTCTTAACTTGTCTCTGTTTTTCTGTCCCGGCCTATTTCCCTCCTTTCTAACCATCGGATACCGTTTGTCCCAGATTCCGTGATATTCCATCTCGCCCTCGTCTTTGAGCTCTAGAGTCAGTCTGTACAGTCCAGAGCTCTAGAGTCAACCATACAAACTGGAACATAGGGCACTATCTAATAAAATGAAATTCAATGGTGAAAAGAGTAAAGGTTCTACATTTAGGCAAGAAAAACCAAATGCACAGGTACAGTATAGGTGCTACCTTGCTCAATAGCAGTAACTGTGAAAGGGATCTTGGAGTCCTAGTAGACAACCATTGAAATAGGAGCCAGCCGTGTGCAGCAGCTGCCAAAAAAGTCAACCCAGTTCTAGGCTGCATCAACAGAGGGAGAGAATCAGGATCACCTGAAGGGTTAATACCACTTTATAAGGCCTTGGGAAGGCCACACTTGGAATATTTGCATCCAGTTTTGGTCCCCACGATGTAGAAAAGATGTGGAGACTCTGGAAAGAGTGCAGAGAAGAGCAAGAAAGAGGATTAGGGGACTGGGGGTTAAAACATATGAAGAACGGTTGCAGGAATTTTGGGTATGTCTAGTTGAATGAAAAGAATGACCAGGATGGACATGATAGCAGTGTTCCAATATCTCAGGTTGCCACAAAGAAGAGGGAGTCAGGCTATTCTCCAAAGCACCTGAGGGCAGAACAAGAAGCAATGGGTGGAAACTGATCAAGGAGAGAAGCCACTTAGAACTGAGGAGAAATTTCCTGACAGTGAGAACAATTAACCAGTGGAACTACTTGCCACCAGAAGTTGTGAATGCCCCAACCCTGGAAGTCTTTAAGAAGATGTTGGACAGCCATTTGTCTGAAACGGTATAGGGCTTCCTGCCTAGGCAGGGGGTTGGTCTAGAAGACCTCCAAGGTCCCTTCCAACTCTGCTATTGTATTGTGTTGAGAGAAGATGAGAATAGAGAAGAGAAGGGAAGAGAATAAAGAATAGAGAAGAGAAGAGGACTGGAAGTCTTTAAGAAGATGTTGGATAGCCATTTGTCTGAAACGGTATAGGGCTTCCTGCCTAGGCAGGGGGTTGGAGTAGATGACCTCCAAAGTCCCTTCCAACTCTGCTATCGTATTGCATTGTATTGTATTATAAGACGCTGCTGGTTGAGTATGGTTGAACAGGGCAGGGTCTCCTCATTCTCTTTCAGGCTTCCGTGGGGGTGAAGAGACGCAAGCGGAAGCGAGTCTTGAAATCCAGAACTTTCGTGGACGACGAAGGCTGCATCGGTAGGTAGCTCATGGGAGTCCCCGGGCACAATAAATCTCAGTGCGGCTGTAACCTTGAACGGTCGCTAAACAAACTTTTGTAAGTCAAGGACTACTGTGCTTCAAACAAACAACCCCCCCCTCCCCAGTCTTCCTTTTCCTTAAACTAAACCCTCCCAACTCCTGCAAGCGACGTTCTCTTAAGAGCAAGAAAGAAAGGGAAGCTTTCCAGGTCTTGTCTGTGTAAACCTGTTGTCAATCCTGCAGCCCTCTTTTCCTTTTGGATCGCTGGCCTGCCACATTTTCTATTCTTCTCCTATGCATTTTCTACGGTGGGAAAATGGGAGGCAGTTAGATACTAGGTAGCCATAACAACGTTCTTCCTAGAAAGCCAAGGTCATCCTTTTGTCTCTGCACCTGACCGGATCTGGATGGGTGGAAGCTGCCAGCGTGGCAGGGGGAGATTGGACCATGGGATGGACTGGTGGGGGTGGGGGGGGGGGCAGGATCTTGGACTTTCAATAGGGTGGGGAAAACCGAGAAGCTTCCAGATTCGGATTTCCCCAGATGGGCCAACGTGGCTCTCTTCATCAATGGGAACTTCTGAGGAATCCTTTGCCTCGGACTCTGATTTAATTCTGGATGCTGTTTGGAACCCCTGACCCTTGTGTCTCCTCTTGTTCCCAGTGACGGAAAAAGCCTACGAGAGTCAATCTTGCACCGAGAGCGAAGAGGACGTCCGCCCCAAGCCCACCGCAGCTCACAAGGCCCCTCCTGCCCCCCCGAAAAAAGACCCCAAAGAGGAGAAGAGAGGCACCAAGAAAGGAGGAGGGGTCCCTGGCAAGGCCAACAAGCAGGCCTCCATCATGGGCTTCTTCCAAAAGAAATGAGCTCTGGGGAGTTGCAGGGATCCCAGCCTCTCGTCTCGGAGGCACGGGATTCGCTACGTAGCTGATCTCTCGGGATCCAGGCGGTGGGACTTGGGAGGCTTCTGGTCCTGAAATTAGGAGGGACGCTGGCTGCCGGAAGACTCAACACGGGGAAGCCAGGCGCTTAGGAGTTTTCAAACGAAGACCGTACGCCTCCCTTGGGATCTTTTTAAAGCCGAGCTTTTAGAGGCTGGTCCTCCACAGATGTTGACGCTCCACATCTGGTGCTCAGAAATCGAACGGCTGTCCCTCCTTCTCAGTGGCTGGTTTGCGATCCCTTCCTGGGGAGGGGGTTTATCTTCTCTCTCGGGAGGGGGGTTCCCTTGGGGCCATATTGCCCCCTCGTTGGCAAGAGGTCCACAGGGTCTCCAGAGAGGGGAGCCTGAGGAAGCCAGCAGAGATGCCTTTAAAGAAGATCTAGGCGATCTCCCTTTCACGAAGACCCGTAGAAGGCCTCATGATCCCTCAGGACTTGCTTACAAGAAGACACCCCCCCACCCATGAGATCTGGAAACCTCTGGGCCTGCCCTCTTCAAGGATCTCCACTGCCTAGCCCATTAAGGCCCCTCTGTTCTCCAGGGACAATGGCCACGTGGAGAGTGTTGAGGGACCCTTTGGTCTTCTAGGAAGGCTGTCTATTGACTTCTGATTCCTTCAACTGGACCCTCTGGATTCCTCAGATCTTGCTTTGGATCCAGGAAAGCTTTTGATCCAGTCCCTGAAGGATCCACCACCTGGGAATCCGCCACGGATTGCTCTCTCTCTCTAAGCCCCCTACTCGGATGGGTCGTTGCCAATTCTCCATAATGAGAAACCCTCCAGGATTGGCCAGGAGCACCGTTGGGGTGGAAGATGGCTACTCTGTTCTCCACCCATCGGCTAAAATAACTACAAATACCTTCCCAGCATGGTTGCACAAACCCTGGTTCTTCCCCCCCCCCCCTCCAAAGAATGTGGCTGTGGCTTGGATCCTCTTTGGGTGGGGGGATCCCACAAACTGGGATGAAGAGATGCATGAAAAATTGGCAGTCTTTGGCTATTTTGTCGGCAGGGTCTGCTTAAGAAAACAACCGTTGCTATTGAAGAAACAAGAAGGAAGACACTTCTGGGTTGAAAAGCCCAACAAATGAAAGCTCGACAGAGGCCTCAAATTTAGGTACAACGGCCAGTTCTACTCTGGACACGGTCAGCTGTTTGTGACAAAAATCATCCCTGCCTCTCGGACGACCGTTTTCGCCCCTCTGGGGTGTCTCTGCCTTTCCAACTTCTCCGGGAGTTTTCCGATAAGTGGGCAGTGTTATTTTCCCCAGGTTTTCCACCGGATGGTCTCAATGGGGGAGAGGAAAAGGAGGAGGAATTCGGGCCAGTTGTTCCTGGGCGACTACACCAGGCAAGTATTGTACAAACCCCAATCACACCCAGAGGGACAGAGTTCTAGCGGTCGCGAGGGTGGTTGTTTGCAGCCAAATAACAGGAGTTATGGGCCCGTGATGGTGAGCCTGGCACATGTGCCAGAAGTGGCACGCAGAGCCATCTCCGGGCACATGCGTGGTCGCCAGCTCCTCTTTTGGTTTCCAGCACGCACATGATTTGTCTTCGCGGTTTAGGATTCGGACCCTTTTTGCCCCACAAAAAGCAAGCCAGAAAACAGCCTGAAAAATGGTCCCAAAACAGGTCATTTTCCCGGCTGTTTTCAGCCAGCTTTGCTATGTGGGTATATACATAATAAGCTTTGCTGGCTGGAGAATTCTGGGAGCTGAAGTCCTTCAGACTTAAAGTTGCAAAGGTTGGGGACCCCTGGTCTATTTGGTCCACTGGAAGACCAAAGGAGAAAAGTTTCACCTTTTTAACTAAAATGCATTCCCCCGTCCCCCTCTCATTTCTGCCTAAAAAAGCCCCACTCCAGCTTTGCTTCTAACGAGCAAGTTTCATCCCGTGCTGAAGAAATCAAAAATTATCCCAAAACTATTCCGATGGCGAGGCGTGTCTCTTGCCCGGGTTTGATGAGCTTCCGGGTCAGTGTTCCCCAACCTTGGCAGGTTTTTAAGAGGGCTGGCCTTCAACTCCCAGAATTCCCCCAATTCAAGCAGAGCCGGCTGGGGGATTCTGGGAGTCGAAGCCCGCCCCTCTTTAAAAACCTGCCAAGGTTGGAAAAAACGGCAAACCTCGTGGCTCATTTTACGACGAATGCAGCGTGACAATAACAATACAGCTATTTTTGGGGTGTGCAGTTGCCAATTTCCTACCTGTAGTGTCAACTCCAGCTTTGTGTGTCAAAACACCAGGGCAGGAAGTGAGTCTGGCCTTGTTTGGGACAGAATTATGGGTTGGATAAGGAGTTAAGCGGCCTCTGTTGTCTGAGGTTAGTAGAACTTGGGGCTTTCCTGAGCTTCCCCTTCTTTTTATGTCTTTTCTTAAAACTAGAAATTTATACCGGAAAAGCCAAGTTGAATAAAGATACGATCTTGTATGCTACTTTTTCTAAACTCTCTTAATTTGTGTTTGGTTTGGGATTAACACAGTGGTCAACGTCCTTCCATTCAACTCTGAAAGTTTCCCTCCCAAGCGAATACTTCAAAAGCAAATCCATGCATAGCCACTTTCATTCTGCTCATTAAAAAAAATAAAATCCCATTTTGAACAATAGCAGAGTTGGGGACCTTGGAGATCATCTAGCACAACCCCAGCTTAAGGGAAAAGACTTTATACCATTTCAGGCAAGTGGCTGTCCAGTCTTTCTTAATAACCTCCGGGTGATGGAAGCACCCACGACTTCTGGTGGCAAGCTGCTCCACTGGTTAATTGTTCTCACCGTTAGGAAATTTCTCCTTAGTTCGAGGTTGGTTTTCTCCTTGATTAGTTTCCATCTGTTGCTTCTTGTCCTGCCCTCAGGTGCTTTGGAGAATAGCTTGACCTTCCCTCCTCTCTGGGGCAGCTCCTCAAATATTGGAAGATGCTCTCCTGTCTCCCCTGGTCCTTCTTTTCACTAGACCAGCCATGCCCAGTTCCTGCAACCGTCCATCGTATATTTGATCCCCTAAACATCCTGGTTGCTCTTGTCTGACTCTTAAATACAGCTGGAATTCTTTACTTATTAAAGAATAATAAGTATTCTTATTATTCTTATTTCTTGACAAGAAATGTCAGATCTTGATATCTGAAGGGGAGATACGATCAAGAACTTTTGACTTCAACCCTTACTAACTGCATGGCCACATCCATATGGTTCTCAATTTTGACCACAATTGGCCAGGAAATTCATTTTTAAGTGACGGGGTCGTTAAGGGAGACCTCACCCAACTACACTAAATGCATGACCCCCATTTTTTTTTTACAACGGCCATTAAGTGGACCACTGGTCCTTAAGCAAGATCTCATGATGGCACCTAGCTTCATATAATACCCTATCCAAGGACAGAGCACTTGAAAAACATCTGGGCGAAATGGCTTGCACGCTGTTTTATACTGAATGTAAGGTAGCTCTCTCTCTCTTTGTGAGTGTGTGTACATGAGAAAGAGATGTGTATTGTACAATAGACTACTGTCAACCTCACCCCATTCCTAAAGGGGCGTGCCTAAGTGCACCTGCATGCCTTCCGTTCCTGTCCTAATATTTCCTTGTATTTGCATTCATTTCATGTATTTATAATCATGTCTATCCTTATAGCTGTTATTTAATTCATGCTTGACAAAATAAATAAATATCTACCTACATCCATCCATCTACCTACCATCTTTCTCTTTCATATCTATCTATCCATCTATCCATCCCTATCCTAAGGTTTCCTTGTATTTCCATTCATTTTTTCATAATCCTGTCTATATTCATATCTAATTCATATTTGATGAAAATATCTATATCTATCCATCCATCCACCTTCTTTCCTTCATATTTATTTATCCTGTCTGTCTATCCATCCATTCCTGTCCTAAGGTTTCCTTGTATTCGTATTCATTTCATGCATTCATAATCATGTCTATCCTTGTATCTGTTATCTAATTCATATTTGATGAAAATAAATATCTATATCCATCCACCATCTTTCTTTCATATCTATTTATCCTATCTGTCTATCTATCCATCCATCCATCCATCCATCCATCCATCCATCCATCCATCCATCCATCCATCCATCCATCCATCCATCCATCTATCTATCTATCTATCTATCTATCTATCTATCTATCTGTGTCCTAATACTCCCTTGTATTCGCATTCATTTCATGTATTCATAATCATGTCTATACTGATGTTATCTAATTCATATTTGACAAAAATAAATAAAATAACTATATCTACCCATCCATCCATCTATCCATCCATCCATCCATCCATCCACCATCTTTCTTTCATATCTATCCAGTCTGTGTATCCATCCATCCATCCATTCCTGTCCTAAGGTTTCCTTGTATTCATATTCATTTCATGCATTCATAATCATGTCTGTCCTTGTATCTGTTATCTAATTCATATTTGATGAAATAAATAAAATACAAAAAAATATACACATCACATTTTGATGAAAATGTTTTATAAAAATATAAAACCCCAAATATAAAGATGTGTCTAGGTTACAGATGTAACTTTTATTTCGTTTCTCACAGCCAGGAAAATCTCCATTGTGGGTTCTGCTTTGGTACTCTTGACAGTTTATGTTGGATGCTTTGATGCGTGTGTGTGTGTGTGTGTGTGAGAGAGAGAGAGAGAGAGAGAGAGAGAAAAACGGGGATGTAATTATATAGATGTGCAAAGATGCGTGTCACAGGCGTAACGTTATGCACACGTGAAACAGACTCGCATCCATCTCGCCTTCGGGGACGCGTCAGGCTCCACCTCTTCGGGATGGGGAGGGCAAAAGAACGTCACGCGCAAGAAGCCCGGCGCTCATGAATATTCACGAAGGGGCGCGGCCACCCGCACGACGCGAGGCGCGCTCCGCCAGGGGCGCTCATAAATATGAAATAGGGGGCGTGGCCGGCTCCGCCCCCCCGCCGCCCTCCTCCCGCCGGGAGAAGATGGCGGCGGCGGTGAGGCCGGGCGGGCGAGCCGCGGGCTCGTCGGTTCCGCAGCTACGACGAGGCCGAGGTCGGCGGCGGCGGGACGAGGCCATCCCCGCGGACGATGACGGAGACCCGGAGACTCCTGCGCGGCGGTCGGGCCAGCGGGAGGGCCTCGCCGGAGATCCGGGCCCTACGCGAGGTGCGTGGCCGACGTAACGTGTGAACGGACGCGCGTCGACGTGGCGGCGGGGAGGGGGGAGGAGAGAGAAAAGGAGCGGGAAGCGCGCCCATTGGCTGCTTCGGAAATGGGGCGTGGCGGCCGGGCTGGCGTGAAGGCGGGCCGAGAGGCCTTGGGCGGCCACCGGACTTCCCATCATCCACGGCCATCCTGCGATTGGAAGCGGGCGGAGGGCGAACCGCGGGCGTCCGCGCGTCCGTGGAAGGGGTCGTGGGGATGCCACGGCGGTCTTTCCCGGATTTGTTTGCCGCCGAGCCCGCGTTCCTGTTGGCAAGCTTGACACGCTTGTGAAGGCAGCGTTGGTTGTGTGAATGCGCGCTGGCTGCAGCTGAAAGGCTTCCACGTGAAAAGAGGCAGAAATCTGCCGAATGTTGGCTAGATGGGAGTCTTTTATAGCAGACCGAGGTTTAGGGTTTGGTTTTGTGTGTCGGAAACAGTGTTTCTCAACCTTGGCAACTTAAAGTTGGGTGGACTACAACTCCCAAAATCCCGAGCTGTCAGAGATTAGATAAAGAAACCCCCCCAGCCCCTCCCCTAGTACATCTGGCTGGGGAATTCTGGGAGGTGAAGTCCACCCACCTTCAAGCCGCCAGAAATACAAGTAGTCCTCGACTTACGACCACGTCTGACCACAGTGCTGTTGCTAAGTGAGACAGTTAAGTGAGTTTTGCCCCATTTTACAACCTTTCGTGCCACAGTGATGAATCCCGGCAGTTGTAATAAAGTCAGCAACACGGTTGTTAAGCGAATCGGGTTTCCCCGTTGACGTTGGCTTGTTAGAAGGTCACAAAACGGAATCGCATGATCCCGGGATACTGGGACTGTCATTAATACGAAACCAGTTGCCAATCATAGGGCTGGAGATTCCCCCAGTGGTCGTAAGTGTGGTCATAAGTCACTTTTTCCCAGCACCTGTCAACTCCCTGCGTTGTCATGGGAGACAGGGAAGGGGAGTACTATCCACGCATACTGTCGGCTGGAGTCGGATCTCAGATCACTGCAGCCGGCTTGGGAGGGGTGCATCTCATAGGGGAATGTGATGCATGACACAGACTGAGGGGTTTTGTATTAAAAACTTGACTCGATAATTATGATTCAATTAGGGCATCTTTAGGAAATCTGACAGCGCTATTGTAACTTTAAATGGTCACTAAATGAACTTGTTAGTCAAGGACCACTTAGACTGATAACAGAAACAATATTTGAGTAAGGCTGGCTAAGGGGATTCTGGGAGTTGAAGTCCCCACCCATATTGAAGCATCCTGGCTGGGGGAATTCTGGGAGCTGAAGTCCAGAAGTGGCCTTATTTGAAAAACGTGGGCCAGAGCAGCGTTTCCCAACCTTGGCAACGGGAAGAGGTCCGGACTTCAACTCCCAGAATCCCCCAAATGCTGGCTGGGGGATTCTGGGAGTTGAAGTCCGGACCTCTTCCCGTTGCCAAGGTTGGGAAACGCTGGGTTAGGGTGAACCCAGGAAATGTGTGCTTTGCTTGCTCTAACAATGTTGAGGTCATCTTGGCGGGACCCTTAATGATGGGGAGGATCACTTCCTCGCGCCCGGAGGAAAAAAAACAGGAAGCACATATGGCTTGGGGACCTGGGGGGTTCTGGGAGTTGAAGTCCACATGTCTTAAAGCAGATGCAACCTTAGCTGTGAAGCGTAGTGTGTTTTGGTTGCTGTAGTACAGGGGTTTCCAAACAAGGCGACTTTTAAGGCTTCAACTCCCAGAATCCCCCAGCCATAATTGCTTCCTGTTTGTGGATCATAGCTGGCTGGGGAATTCTGGGAGCTGAAGTCCACCCGACTTAAAAGTCGCCTAGTTTGGAGACCCCGGTCCTAACAGCGTTGATATCGTCGCGGTGGGACCCTTGGGTGGGCCAGAAGTCTCTCTTCCAGATCCATCCAGATCGGGAGAGCAAGAAGATCCCTTGCCTGGAATGAAGAGAGTTCTCTAACTTTACTACCAGTAGTAGCTGGTCCTCCTCCGCCTTTCTTGAAAGGTCCTTCCACCGTCAGAGTCTTCTTCACACCAGCGTGGGCCTTCCCAAGTGGGCAGTGGGTTGAGCTGCCTAGGAGGAGGCACGATGCTGGCCGATTGCACGCATGTTTGGGCGCTGAAACTCCCATCGCGCCTGGTTTGTGTTTTGGGAGATTGTGTTGATTTATTTGTACCTCGTCTTTATTACTAATTTGGTAGACATATCTAACACCCCCTTCCTATTTTGGTCACAACAACAACCCTGTGAGGCGGATTGGGCTGAGAGGAAGAAACTGGACCAAAGTCGGCTGGGTGACTTTGAGCCTAAGATAGCACTAGAACTCCCCGTCTCCTGGTAATTGGGCCAAAGTCACCCAGCCGGCTTTCATGCCTAAGGCAGGACTAGAACTCCCCGTCTCCTGGTGATTGGCCCAAAGTCACCCAGCCGGCTTTCATGCCTAAGGTGGGACTAGAACTCACCGTCTCCTGGTGATTGGCCCAAAGTCACCCAATGGGCTTTCATGCCTAAGGCAGGACTAGAACTCACCGTCTCCTGGTAATTGGCCCAAAGTCACCCAGCTGGCTTTCATGCC
This sequence comes from Rhabdophis nuchalis, assembly GCA_039707465.1. Classification (NCBI taxonomy): domain Eukaryota; kingdom Metazoa; phylum Chordata; class Lepidosauria; order Squamata; family Natricidae; genus Rhabdophis; species Rhabdophis nuchalis. Next base: position 66,530,558 of record CM077649.1, read on the forward strand.
TAAGGCAGGACTAGAACTCACCGTCTCCTGGTAATTGGCCCAAAGTCACCCAGCCGGCTTTCATGCCTAAGGCAGGACTAGAACTCACCGTCTCCTGGTAATTGGCCCAAAGTCACCCAATGGGCTTTCATGCCTAAGGCAGGACTAGAACTCACCGTCTCCTGGTAATTGGCCCAAAGTCACCCAATGGGCTTTCATGCCTAAGGCAGGACTAGAACTCACCGTCTCCTGGTGATTGGCCCAAAGTCACCCAATGGGCTTTCATGCCTAAGGCAGGACTAGAACTCACTTTCTTCTGATAATTGGGCCAAAGTCACCCAATTGTCTTTCATGGCTGAGGCAGGACTAGAACTCCCCGTCTCCTGGTGATTGACCCAAAGTCACTCAATTGTCTTCCATGTCTGAGGCGGGACTAGAACTCCCCCTCTCCTGGTGATCAGCTCCAAGTCACGCCGGTGCCTTTCCCGCCAAAGGAGGGACTAGAACTCCCAGCCTCCCGTTTTCTACCCTGGTGCCTCAATTCCCCGACCGAAGTAATTCTGACTATTAATATTCCCAACGAATATCCCCACTCCCAAGCGAAGGCCGGGACCATTTCTACCACCAGCCTTCTCTTCCGATCCGGGACGCTCGCTGTCTTTGTGTACTTGTGAGGGTTTAGTAGCCGGCTTTGATTCTCATCTCGGGGCTACTTCCACGTGCCACCCAGGATCCTCGGGGTTGTAGCAGCTAAGTAAATAAATAAAGCCTTGCTCGTCCAGATAACAAGCAGGCGAGGCAGGATGACTCACAGCGAGAGGAGAGTTTGCAAAGGGCGAAACATACATTTGGCGTGGAGGTTTTTCGTCTAATCTTGGTTTGAAAAAAGGCACATAGAAGAGAGAGGGAGGGGGAGAGGGAGGGGCAGGGCACCTAGGGAGTGCCAGCGAGAACATTGGTGTGTTTCTTGGCACCTTTTCGACACTACCTGGGTCAAGATTTCCAACCGAACGGCATGCAGGAATGACCAAATTCTCCCTCTGTGCGTCTTTTTCAAAATAACTGCTGAGAATGAGTCAGCTCCACAACTTATGCAATCAAAGCAGGATGGCAGAAGAAGAAGAAAAAGTCGGGCCTTCCAGAAATGTGGGCCCTGCCCTAAGTAACCACACAACAATGCTGACATGACAACAAGCTCAACAAAAAAGCCAACCCAGTTCTAGGCTGCATAAACAGAGGGAGAGAATCTAGATCACGTGAAGGGTTAATGCCACTGTATGGTGCCTTGGGAAGGCCACACTTGGAATACTGCATACAGTTTTGGTCGCCACGATGTAGAAAAGACGTGGAGACTCTGGAAAGAGTGCAGAGAAGAGCAACCAAGTGGATTAGGGGACTGGAGACTAAAACATATGAAGAACGGTTGCAGGAACTGGGTAGGTCTAGTTTGGTGAAGAGAAGGACCAGGGGAGACACGATAGCAGTGTTCCGATATCTCAGAGGGTGCCGCAAAGAAGAGGGAGTCAAACTTTTCTCCAAGGCACCTGGGGGCAGGACAAGAAGCAATGGGTAGAAACTAATCCAGGAGAGAAGCAACTTAGAACTAAGGAGAAATTTCCTGACAGTAAGAACAATGAATCAGTGGAACAGAAGTTGCCTCCAGAAGTTGTGAATGCCCCAACACTGGAAGTCTTTCAGAAGATGTTGGATAGCCATTTGTCTGAAATGGTATAAGGTTCCTGCCCACGCAGGGGGTTGGACTAGAAGACCTCCAAGGTCCCTTCCAACTCTGCTATTGTATTGTATTGTAACAAATCCGTCCTAAGAGACCCAAAAGATGCAACCCCCCCCCCCAAAACAAATAAACAACAGGACACATTCTGGTGTCATATTTTAGGGCCTATAATTGCAGTGCAGTGTGTTAAAAGGAGGAGGGAAATTGGCGAGGGAGGGGCTCGGTGGGCTTCCCCCACAGGGAGTTAGAGAACACACACACACAGCCTATGAGATAACCACGGATAAATCCCACTACCACTAGAAGAGGATCTGGGTAGATCAGGGTGGAAAACTGGATCCTTGGCGCTTTCTGAGTTGGGTGGGGTTTTTTTTTGCAGACGTTTCATGACCCAACTAGATAACATCATCAGTACTAGAAGAGAGTGGGTATGTGGAGAAGAGGAGGAGGAGGAGGATTATGGGGTCCTCGGTGCGAGAGGAGTACTAGAGGAGGAGAAAGGAAAAAAGAGGAAGAAGGAGAAGGAGAAAGAGAATTGGAGGGGGGGGAAATCCTTGGTATTCCCTCATCTTGTTTTATTGCAGACATTTCATGACCCAACTAGGGAACGTCATCAGTGCTAGAGGAGGAGGAGGAAGTTAAAAAGGGGAAGGAAGGAGGAGGAAATGGAGAAGGAGGAAAAGGAGAAAGAGACCCCTGCCGTATCCCCGGGGTCACACGATCGCCATTGGTGACCTTCCCAAAGGACTTCCAGCCAGGCAAAGTCAGTGGGAGAAGGCCGATTCGCTGAACGACTGCAGCGAAAAAGGGGCTGTAAAAACGTGAAATGTGGCTCACTTCATGACTGCATTGCTTAGACATGCAGGTTTCCACGCTCCACGGTGGTCATAAATCGAGGACTAACTCCTTGTAGGGGGTTGCCTTTTGGCAGCACAATTCAGTCACTAGTCCAAAGGCTTGATTTAAATCAACTCGGTTGAAATCATAATTTTTAAAGAGCAGCTGTCATCTCCGTCCCAATAGAACCTGCAGCCTCAGGCTACGTAACTAAGCTCCGTTTCATGCTGAAAAAATTATTAATGCATCTTAAATTAAAAAAAACTATCTTTAGATAAGATTTTTACTCCAAAAGCGTCTTGTTAAAATAAATGTGCTTTTTTTTTTTTAAATCAGAATTTTTTGATTATTATTTTTTAAATCATTGATTTTTATCCACCCTGATTTGTCCTCTTTTTTATTTTTGGGTAGATTTTATCTTCAGGACGCCCATCACTCTGGGCAAACACGGAGAAGCTGACGAGGAACATAAAAGCCACTTGCGAAAGGTATGTTCATTTTATTTCGTCAATGTATTATACCGGTAATCCTCGACTTCAGAGCCGTTCGCTTAGGGACCGCTCGAAGTTACATCGTCCCTGAAAAAAAGGACCATTGTTCACACTTAACGACCGTTGCAGCATCCCCAGGGTCACGGTTGAAATGGATGCTTGGCAACCAACCCGTACTTATGACGGTCACAGTGTCCCAGGGGTGGTGGTTTTCTCGTGATCCCTCTGGCCACCTTCTAACGAGCAAAGTCAAAGGGGAAAACCAAATTTACTTAAGAAGTGTGTGACTCACTTAACGGCAGCAATGGTTCACTTAAGATGAGGGGATAAATGGGGAACTCATCAAATTTGCAGATGACACCAAGCTGGCCAACACTCCAGAAGATAGGCTTCAGATACAGAAGGATCTTGACAAACTTGAACATTGGGCACTATCTAATAAAATGAAATTCAATGGCGAAAAGAGTCAGGTTCTACATTTAGGCAACAAAAATGAAATGCACAGGTACAGGATAGGTGGCACCTTGCTCAATAGTAGCAACTGTGAAAAGGATCTTGGAGTCCGTGTGGACGGTCACTTAAAATAGGAGCCAGCCGTGGGCAGCAGCTGCCAAAAAAGCCAACCCAGTTCTAGGCTGCATCAACAGAGGGAGAGAATCAGGATCACCTGAAGGGTTAATACCACTTTATAAGGCCTTGGGAAGGCCACACTTGGAATATTTGCATCCAGTTTTGGTCACCACGATGGAAAAAAGATGCGGAGACTCTAGAAAGAGTGCAGAGAAGAGCAACCAAGAGGATTTTAGGGGACTGGAGGCTAAAACATATGAAGAACGGTTGCAGGAACTGGGTATGTCTAGTTTAATGAAACGAAGGACCAGGGGAGACAGGATAGCATCTTCCAATATCTCAGGGGTTGCCCCAAAGAAGAGGGAGTCAAACTATTCTCCAAGGCACCTGAGGGCAGGAAAAGAAGCAATGGGTGGAAACTAATCAAGGAGAGAAGCAACCTAGAACAGAGGAGAAATTTCCTGACAGTCAGAACAATTAATCAGTGGAACAGAAATTGCCTCCAGAAGTTGTGAATGCCCCAACCCTGGAAGTCTTTAAGAAGATGTTGGATAGCCATTTCTCTGAAACGGTGTAGGGCTTCCTGCCTAGGCAGGGGGTTGGGCTAGAAGACCTCCAAGGTCCCTTCCACCTCTGCTATTATATTGTAAATGTGGGAAGAAGAAACGGATAGATTGACATTGAAAAATTGAACAGAAAGAAGAGGTAGAAAATTATCAAACATGGAATCTATTTTAGCAATCGTTGGGGGGGAAAAAGCAGTGGAGATTGAGAATGTAAATTTATATTGTTAAGCCAATTAAATACCCAGACAGCACGAGGTTCCTTAAGCACTAAGAAATGTAATTAATAGAAAAATAATAATAATAATTAAAAAATAAAATAAATGTGGAACGTCAGGTTGTAAAATGGGCTCAAACCCATTTAACAACTTAGCCACGGGGGACAATTGTTGGTCGTGGGGAAATTCCTAAAACGTTGCCTCCATAGACTCTGGCAATTTTTGGCCACTGACTCCCGATAAAATTACTAATTAAGTTTCGATTAAAAGCATCGGGGGAGGATCGGCCAGCGAGTAAAAGGCCGAGACGTGAAAAGGGGATTTACACAATCGACGCGCCTTCTCATCCGAAGGAATTTGCTGATGCTCCTTTTTAATCACGCAATCCACATTTGCTTCCTAGCTGAGACATGAAAAATGGCCGGAAGAGAAAAACCCAGAGGATTTGATTCACAAGCTGATGGACGCTGAAGTGGACAGGAGGAGGACGGAAGACCAAAAGAAAGAGGATGCCCTTATGGCCAGAGTGACCCACGAACACGTAAGTGTTGTGGCTTGTGGGCCCCTCCAGCAGCCGAATCAGAGGAGGAGGAAGTGTGGGAGTCAGGATCAGCATCGAGGAAGAGGAAGAGGAAATGGAGCTGGGAGAGAGAGAGGAGGAGCCTGGGCCGCCCGTCAGATGGAGAGTCCATAGCCCCAAGGTCTGATGGGGAGGAGGAGGAAGAGCTGGGTCCAGTGCCTGAGGTGTGGGTGCAGAGAAGGTAGAGGAGAGGAGAGCAGTGGGAATCTATGGGCCGGTCCTTGGGATGGAAGAGCTACTACTGCTAGCAAAGCCCCTCCCTCGCTCTGGGTATCAGAGGCAGAGGAAGAAGATGAATAGGTGTGGCCTTCCCTTCCCTCCCTTTTTTTCTCTTCTTTCTCTCTCTTTTCTTTCTCTCTCTCCCTTCTTTCTTTCCTTCCTTCCTTCCTTCTTTCTCTCCTTTCCCTCCCTTTTTTCTCTCCTTTCTCTCTCTTCTTTCTTTCTTTCTTTCTTTCTTTCTTTCTTTCTTCTTTCTATTCTTCCTTCCTTCTTTCCTTCCTTCTTTCTCTCCTTTCCCTCCCTTTTTTCTCTCCTTTCTCTCTCTTCTTTCTTTCTTTCATTCATTCTTCCTTCCTTCCTTCTTTCTCTCCTTTCCCTCCCTTTTTTCTCTCCTTTCTCTCTCTTCTTTCTTTCTTTCATTCTTCCTTCCTTCCTTCCTTCTTTCCTTCTTTCTCTCCTTTCCCTCCCTTTTTTCTCTCCTTTCTCTCTCTTCTTTCTTTCTTTCATTCATTCTTCCTTCCTTCCTTCTTTCTCTCCTTTCCCTCCCTTTTTTCTCTCCTTTCTTTCCCACTGATTTTTAAAGCAATTTTTCCCTGCCTATTCGCCCAAACCGGCAGGAGAAGAATGCTTTAAAAAGAAGGAAAAGAAACTTCCAACAATCACGCGATCCTCGGAAGTTTTTTGTTTTTGTTTAACTACCGTTTTCGCAGAACCAAGGCCGAACCGGGAGGGTTTCACCCCTGGGTGTGCTGAGCTTCCCATTCTTACATCCTGGTTTTCCTTGGCTTCCCGCCAGTTTCCCGAGTGCCTGTCGGATTCCGAAAACGAGGAACCTTTCCAGTGCCGGCCGGTCTATCGGTCGGCCTTCGTCTCCAAGGGCAGCGGCTATTCGGTCGCCTTGCTGGCTGGGTGAGTTTCTCCGATGTTTAGCCGTAACGGATCACCGAAAAACCTCGCTTCGACATTAAGGAGGGAGGCCTATAAATGTAATCAATGAAGGAATAAGTTTTTAAAAGCAGGTTGGTTTTTCAGAAGAATGACCGAGAGGCAGTCCTCGGCTTACGACCACAGCCGAGCCCCAAATTTCCGTTGCTAAGCGAGACATTTGTTAAATCAGCCTTGTCCCGTTTTATGACCTTTCTCGCCACTGTTGTTAAGTGAGTCACACGGTTTTTAAGTGAATCCAGTTTCCTTCATGGTCGCAAAAGGGGATCGCCTGACTCCAGGACCCTGTGACGGTCATAAATAGGAAAAACTTGCCCAGGCTCCGAATTTTGATCACGTGATAATGGGGGAATGCTACAACAGTCGTATGTGTGAAAAACGGTCATAAGTCCCTTCATTGCCGTTCTAACTTTGAGCAGTCACTAAATGAACTGTTATAACTCAAAGACTGCCTGTACACCAGGCTGGTGTTTTAACCATAGCAATAAGGAATGATTTTTGCAGGCTTAAATCAAGTGGATAACGTTATTTTTTTCTCGCAAAATCTCCGTAGAAATTTCAGCTCCAAAGTGGAAAGGAGTCAAAGTTGCAACGATACTCTGGGAAATCGATCGAAGAGCAGGCAGAGATCGGCTCCTGTTAGAACAAAGGTAACGGAGCTTTGGGACACCTGGAAGAAGAAAAATCACGGCTGTCTTAAAAAAAAAACCACCACCTCAAATCTATATAAAAATGGCTGTATGTGTGTGTTTGTGTCTGTGTGTCCCAGCATAACTCTGGAGCGCCTGGAACCATCTCAACCAAACATGTTGCACAGATGACTTACTCTCTGGAAACAAACATCCCTCGGGGTGTGTGCTCTGTTAAGATGCAGCCTGTTGTGCCTTAAAACGGCTTCTGCTGTACTGCCGTAAAATGGCTTCGACTGTACAGCACAGTGGAGTTGCCCTGGTAACGGCTTCACAGTCCTTTAACTTTTTTAACTTTTATTAAATTTCTATCCCGCCCTATCTCCCACAAAGGCGCACTGGAACTTAAAATCCAAAAATACAAACAATAAAAATTCTACAAAATTTAAAACGACAATTAAACAGTTTAACCCGTGCTAAAAAGAGAAAACAATTAATTGAAAACCCAGCTCTAATGAAATATGGTTGTAGCAGCTATGCCAGGCCGGCCATATGGAAGAAATAGGTTTTTAAAGTCCTCCACAAGGGGTCTCTCCCTGGTAAGGGGGGCAAAATCCAACATTAGAAATTACATTCGGTCCAGACATTTCCCCCCTATAAATAAATAAATACTCCGGGGAATGGCAGAATATCGGCTAGTTTTCCCCTTTAAAAAAATAAAGGATATAAGCCGTGAATATAAAAGCCCTCGACGTAAGCCCGGGATCACTGTTGTAAAATGGGTCAACGGTGCAACCGGTCTGATTTTAGGACCCTTTTTTTTTGCAGAGGTTGGGAAGTCATTGAGCGAAGCAACCATTCCCCTATAGCAGGGATGTCCAAGCTTGGGAACTTTAAGACTTGTGGACTTCAACTCCCAGAATTCCCCAGCCAGCTATGCTGGCTGGGGAATTCTGGGAGTTGAAGTCCACAAGTCTTAAAGTTCCCAAGTTTGGACATCCCTGCCCTCTAGGTTGGATTTTGCTGAAAACTGGAAGCAAAGTAAATTTTGGCCCAAAACCAGAACTGTGTAACTATGCAGTCATGTGACCGTGGGATCCCTGCCTTTAATAATTTAATTAACGTTTAATTTTGTGGGAAAGGGGATACGGATCAACACCGTGCCCCACCCCCTCCGCTTTCGCCTCCTGGGTCTGAATTTATCTTCCATTTTTTGTGTCCCAAAAGTGCTTTTTTTCCCCCAGGAGGCCACTGGACTTTCTTGTTTTTGTTTGAAGATGTTTTGCTTCTCATCCCAAGAAGTTTCTTCAGTTCTGCCTGGAGGGTGGGGGAAGGGAAGGATTGATGCTCCTTGCAGACAAAGCTGTGCATCCTTTCAGAGGGTCCTTGAGGCCACCTGGAGGTTTTACCTGTGTCCTCAGGGCCACCTGAGTGGGGCAAACGGTTCCTGTGGTCTGCCATTTTTCTCTCTGGAAGTCCGTTCCTTATTCCCACCCCATTCTGAGGGTCTTCACCCCAAATTGTGTAGCTCAAAGTCTGTAGAGATTCTCCCATCATCCAGGTCAAGGTTGTCCCAAAGGGGATTTTTTTCAGGAGGCCACTGGACTTTCTCTTCAAAGATGTTTCTCTTCTCCTCCAAGAAGCTTCTTCAGCTCTGATTTGGATGGAGGGGAAGGGAAGGATTGATGCTCCTTGCAGACAGCCGGTCCTTTGCATCCTTTCCGAGGGTCCTGGAGGCCACCTGGAGGTTTATCTATGGGTCCCCTGAGTGGGGCAGATGGGTGTGGAGCCAACAGTGAAGGGATCATTCTGCAACCAAGAAGGGGCCACACCTTGAGGACACAGATCAGTCAGAGCTGAAGAAGCTTCTTGGAGGAGAAGAGAAACGTCTTCCAAAGAAAAAACAAGAAAGTCCAGTTGACTCTTGAAAAAAGCCCCTTGGGCACCTGAGGACTTGGATGATGGAGAACCTCCAGAAACGTCCGTTGTGCGGTGACCCTCCCTGACCGACACGTCTTCTCTTGCAGGCCAACCCTTCCGCTGGTGCCTCCGTCTCCCTCGTGGGCGTCCTCTCCTCCACCCAGAACAACCGCTGCCTCTCGGCTCCGGACCTGACGGCCGAGAAGCGCCTGGCCTCCCACCAGGCGCCCTCTTCCTTCCCCGCCCTGCCCAGGCAGGAGCGCTCCATCAGCCCCGAGAGCAACGACAGCATCTCCGAGGAGCTGAACCATTTCAAGCCCATCGTCTGCTCGCCCTGCACGCCTCCCAAGCAGCTGCCGGACGGGCGCGTGCTCAGCCCCCTCCTCATCAAGTCCACCCCCAGGAACCTGACCAGGAGCCTGCAGAAGCCCACCACCTACGAGGCCAGCCCACGCATCCTGAAGAAGTGGGAGCAGATCCTCGAGGAACGCCAGGTCAAAAAGACCCTCTCCAAGGCCACCTTGACCTGCTCGGTTCCCGAGCCGGGCGAAGATTTCCCGCCTCCGAGCCTCGACGTCCCCCTCAAGTGTCCTCGGCAGATGTCCAGCGATGTCCCCTTGCCGGACTCTCTCCCTCCCCCCTCTCGAGCCAAGCTGGACAGTTCCGCAAACGCTCAGAGAGACTCGGAGGCTACGGAGCCGACCTCCAAGGTCCTCCCGCCAAGACCTGCCGAGAAACCCCCCAATTCCAGGATTCCTGAGCTCCCCGAGGCGAAATCGGCGCCCCGTCTGGCTGGGCCGTGCCTTCACTTCGATGCCAAAACGATAGCCCGGAAAGTCGTCCGAGTGAAGCCGGCCTCGGAGAACGGCACTCTCGGGAATCCGGCCGAGCGGAAGCCGCGTAAATACTGGGACGAGAGCGAACTGCGCCGTCTCTCCAACGGCCTCCGTCTCGAGAGGGGGCTCGGCGAGGAGACTCCCTCTCTGCGGCGCGGACAAAAGCGGCCGTGCAAAACCAAGCACCTGGACCCTTCGGTCAAGCGGCTGAGGCCGTCGGCGGGCTGTCGCAAGGGCCCTCCGGCGTCCGACCCGCTGAGACGGCAGCACGGCAGGACTGAGCAGCGACTACAACAGGAGGAAGCCGACCGGCGGCTGGCCGTGCAACTCCAGCGGCAGTTCGAGAGGGAGATCCGGACAGCGGAGCGGCCGAAGGGGCGAGCCGATCAGTATTTCTTACGGTCTAAGAACGCCGCCAGGGCAAAGTAACCGGCGTTTGCAAGTTTTTCGAGATTTCCCCCGTAGACGTCGCTCGGCAGTCTGGCGGAGTTCCGGGGAGGCGTTCTCTCCGGTCGGTGCGGAAGCCAGAAGAAGGCTAAAGTCTGGAGCTTTCTGGGGCCCCCCCTCACCCCCCCCCCCAAGTTGACTCCGAGATTATAAATCTCTCTCGCAGCGAAGACCCCCTTCGTCTGTTCTCGTTCGGAGTTCGAATCTGGGATGCCGGTCCGGCTCTCGCTGCCTTGGGATCCGAGTCGGTTACGATAACGGGGGACGAGTACTCAAGTCACTGCTAGAGGCATTTCTAACTTGAGGAGCAGCCCTGCGTGGCTGGAAGGCCCGATGGCAGCACGGTGGCTCTGCAATAAAATATATTAGAATCGTTAAATACAGGTAGTCCTCGACTTACGACAGGTCTTTTAGTGGCCGTTCAAAGTTACAACATCCGGGAAAAAAAGCGACTTAGCGCTGTTTTTCACACTGAACGACCGCTGCAGCATCCCCGCGGTCGCATGATCTAAATTCAGACGCTGTCGCAACCGACTTGTATTTATAACGGTCGCGGTGTTCCAGAGGGGGAGGGTGTCCCGCGATCCGCTTTTGCGACCTTCTGAGAAACAGAAGTCAACGGGGAAGCCAGATTCGCTTCACAACCGTGTTACTAACTTAACGGTAATGATTCGCTTAACAACGGTGACAAGAAAGGTCGCCAGAAGGAGCAAAATTCACTGAACCGCTGTCTCGCTTAACAACCTAAATTTGGGGTTTTGTGTTGTGGATCGTGAGGCGAGAGCCACCTGTATTTAAATCGATACTATATGGTGACATCTCCAGAGGAGCAAAAGGGGGGACTTGCTAGCTTTGAGTCCAAACTCAAACCACCATGGGCCGGCGAGACCCCCCCAGACCCACCTCCTTGGCCCTCCAGCCCCCTCAGCCCTTGGGGTGGGGTTGCGTCGCAGCGGTATCAAAACGCACAGCCGGCTTTGGGGAAGGAAGAGCGCGGAACCAGCAGGGCACTTAGCCGATTCTCGCCCGTGGCAACGCCGAGGCCTCCGCAACCAGGTTAAACGTCCCGAATAAAAGCCGCCAAGCCAGGATCCCATCTCGGTTTATTTCCCTCCCAGCCCAGATTGATGCACAAACCTCTTTTGCAAGGCAGGGGTGGGTCGCGGAGTCCTCGCCACGACTTTCAGTATTATTTCCCGCCGACGGGGTTCTGTGTGCCCCTCCCGAAGCCGCCTTGCTGGATCTGGATCCTGGTTTCCTGGCGTCAGGTGGAAAACCTGGTGGCGTTTTGGGGCTCGAACCAAATCCATGGATTCTTTTTTTTTAAACAAAAAGCAAGTTTGGAGGAGGTTTTTTTTGGGGGGGGGGGGCGGGGTAGGTTCCAAAAAGGAGGGGTGGAAGGAGCCGTTTTTTCCAAGCCCTTCCAAAGCGGAAGCAACTTGGACTGACCCACAAGTGGTCCTTTGAAACTGTTCACAGAGTGAATTGACTTCAACTCCCAGAATGCCCCAGCCAGCATGGGTGGCCTTTGACTTCCTGAATTCCCCAGCCAGCATGGATTCTGGGAGCTGAAGTCCACTCCCAGAATGCCCCACCAGCGTGAATTGAATTGACTTCAACTCCCAAGATGCTCCAGCCAGCATGGATTCTGGGAGTTGAAGTCCACTCCCAGAATGCCCCAGTCAGCATGGGTGGCCTTTGACTTCCTGAATTCCCCAGCCAGCATGGATTCTGGGAGCTGAAGTCCACTCCCAGAATGCCCCAGCCAGCATGAATTGAATTGACTTCAACTCTCAAGATGCTCCAGCCAGCATGGATTCTTGGAGCTGAAGTCCACTCCCAGAATGCCCTAGCCAGCATGGGTGGCCTTTGACTTCCTGAATTCCCCAGCCAGCATGGATTCTGGGAGTTGAAGTCCACATCTTAAATTGGTCAAGGTTTTCAACTCTGGGTGGATTTCAACTCCCAGAATGCCCCAGCCAGTGTGAATTGACTTCAATTCCCAGAATGCCCCGGCCAGCGTGAATTCTGGGAGTTGAAGTCCATTCATGCTGGCTGGGGCATTCTGGAAGTTGAAGTCCACCATGAATCCTGGGAGTTGAAGTCCACCCAAGCTGGCTAAGGTATTTGGGAATTGGAAGTCCTTCCTCCCCTGCTGGGAGTTGAAGTCCACTCTTAAATTGGTCAAGGTTGTCCAACTTTCTGTGGACTTCAACTCCCAAAATGCCCCAGCCAGCATGGGTAGACTTTTGACTTTCTGAATTCCCCAGCCAGCATGAATTCTGGGAGTTGAAGTCCACATCTTAAATTGGTCAAGGTTTTCCAACTTTCTGTGGACTTCAACTCCCAGGATGCCCTAGCCAGTGTAAATGGACTTCCAACTCTCAGAATTCCCTAGCCAGCATGAATTCTGGGAGTTGAAGTCCACTCAAGCTGGCTGGGGCATGCTGGGAGTTGAAGTCCACACTTAAAACTGACCCATGCTCTCAACTTGGTGTGGGCTTCGCCTCCCACAATGTCCAGCCAGCGTGGATGAACAGCTCCCAGAATTCCCCAGCCAGCATGAATGGACTTCAACTCCCAGAATCCCCCAGCCAACGAGATGGCTGAGGAATTCTGGGAGTTGAAGTCCATATTACTTAACCCTTGCTAAGCTGGGAATCGTAACTTTAGAGCAGTGTTTCCTCAACCTGGGCGAGTTTAAGACGAGTGGACTTCATCTCCCAGAATTCCCCAGTCAGCATGAATGGACTTCAACTCCCAGAATTCCCCAGCCATCCAGGCCACCAAGGACTGAAACTTGAGTGCGAAACCTCCGTTTAGCTTCCGGGGGATTTTTCCCGCAGGAAACGAGGCCTCCAAACGTTTTCTCGGGACTTCCGCCCTCCCGTGTCGGTCAGGAAGGGCGCCCCCAAAATTGAGATTTTCGTATTGCATCGATCATCCGTGTTCTTCCTTTTAATTTGCCTCGTGGAGATGCCGAAGGAAGGAGAAAGGATAAGCCTTAAAAGACTCATGGAATGAATGGAATATTAATATTATTATTGTTGTTGTTATTATTTTGGAAAGACGGATCTAACCTCGGAGCCCTGCGAGTCAAAGCCGCCACGAATGCACCGAATATTTTCAACGTTCATACCTCCAGGTATGAAGCCCTCGCCTTCACGACGACACGAGAACCCTTTCAAAAATGACTCGCGACCGGTTTTCACTCTAACGGCCGTCACAGCATCCCCCACAGTGATCAAAATTCGGAGGCTTGGCACCTGACTCGTGTTTGTGACGGTCTTAACATCCTTTTGCGACTGTCTGACGAGCAGAGCTTGTCAGAATTCGCTCCACAAAAGTGTTACCCACTGCAGGGATTCGCTTAACGACGGTGGCCAGGCAGGCCGTAAAATGGGGCAAAACTCCCTTAAGGAAAATGTCTGGCTTGGCAACAGAAATTTTGGGCTCAGTTGTGGTCGTAAGGCGAGGACTACCTGTGCAGTCCCTTTCAGGGATGCTCCCCAGCCCAAATCCGAGGGTTGTCGGTGTGTCAGCATCTACAGAGGCCAATTATTATGCTCCGTTGCATATTCACACAATCATCCCGGTCTTTCACTGAATCCCTGCCTGCCTTTTTAAATATAGACAGTCCTTGACTTACAACCGTTCACTTAGTGTCTGTCCAAAGTTACAACGGCACTGGAGGGGGGGGGGAAGCGACTCACAACTGTTTCTCACACAACCGTTGCCGCCTTCCCCAGCGTCACGTGATCAAAAATCAGAGACTTGGCAACTGGCGTGTAGTTATGCCTGGTGCGGTCTTCCTGGTCACGTGATTCCTCCTGACACGCCAAGTCAATGCGGGGGTGGGGTGGGGGGAGCCCGATTCACTTAAAACAACCATGTGAGTAACTTTATCAACCACCGCGATTCACTTAGCAACGGTGGCCAGAACGGTCGTAAAACGGGGCACTTAGACTCCCTTAACCGATGTTTCCCTTGGCCGCGTAAATTTCGGACCGAGTTGTAAGTCGAGGACTAACAGTATTGGATGTTTCGCCTTTCTGCCTCCCCTCCCCCATGCCAGCTGTTTAAAAACGGGCGCAGGTGCGACCTTAAGAATCCGCTATGCCAGGGGTCTGCAAAGTTGGCTCCTTTAAGACTGGTGGACTTCAACTCCCAGAATTCCCCAGCCAGCATGCAGAGCATTGGTCTGAGGGAGGAGTCTGCAAAGTTGGCTCCTTTAAGACTGGTGGACTTCAACTCCCAGAATTCCCCAGCCAGCATGCAGAGCATTGGTCTGAGGGAGGAGTCTGCAAAGTTGGCTCCTTTAAGACTGGTGGACTTCAACTCCCAGAATTCCCCAGCCAGCATGCTGGCTGGGGAATTCTGGGAGTTGAAGTCCACCAGTCTTAAAAGAGCCAACTTTGCAGACCCCTGCGCTATGCAAATGAGGAAACACCTTTGGGGGGGTCATGGGCGGGGCTTTCCCCCTCCACCTGGTTGGTTTTTACCTGGGATGGACGGGGGAGGTGTTGAAAAGGGGAAAACCTGCATAGCGCTCGGCTTCCTCGATCCCATCGCCCACCGCCTCCGTTCGCTTTGGAATCGGTTTTTTGTGCTTCGGTGTCTCGTGGCTTGACACCCCTCCCCACACCAGGGCATCCATGCAACCCCCAGACTCAAAAGGTTGTCGCTCTCCGAGTCCCACCTGAGTCCCTGTGGCTTCATCCGATGTTTTGATAAAAGAAATCTGTTTACTGACAATATAGGAGTTGGCGTCTTTTTCTTCGTCTCCCGGAAGTTTTTATTCCAAGTTAATCGGGGTGTGTGGGGGTGGGGGTGGGGGTTGGAAAACATTGCGCGTTGGGGATTACATCGGGACCCTTTCTCTTTTGGCCCAATATTCCGATGATCATCTTTTTTTAACGACCCCCGGAATCCCTCGCAAGGTGGAGACTGAATGGGAGCCGGCAGAGGGTTTACTGGCCCGACGCCATGCCTGTTGCCATTGCAGAGTTTTCTTCAGCAGATAGATTCTCATCGTGCCCGTATTCCGATTAGAATAGGAGGAGATGGAGGATATTCTGCTGGAGCCCCAAGACTCGATGATTGCTCCTGTTGTGGATTTTGCTAAAGGGTTCAAGTGTCCGTCTGGTTGGAACGAGTGGGAATAGACCAGCGTCATCAATCAGTCTGGTCTAGTGCTGAAAGCACCAGATTAGGAACTGGGAGACGGTGAGTGCTAGCGTCTACACCGGCATGGAAGCTGGCTGGGTGATTTTGGGGCCAATCACTGGGAGGGAGGGAGTTCTAGTTCTGCCTTAGGCTTGAAAGCTGGTAGGGTGACTGGGCCAATCATCATGGGGACAGTGAGTTCTAGCTTTAGGCATGAAAGCTAGTTGGGCGACAGGAACAATGACCAGGAGACGGTGAGTTCTAGTTCTGCCTTAGCCATGAAAGCCAGCCTGGTGACTTTGGAACAATCACCAGGAGACGGGGAGTTCTAGTCCCGCCTTGAGCATGAAAGGTAGCTGGTTGACTTAGGCCAATCACCAGGTGATGGGGAGTTCTAGTTCCGCCTTAGCCCTCCCTAACGCTCCTTCCTCATTTCCCCCACAACCACCAACCCTGTGAGTTGGGCACCTCAAAGTCCCTCAGCCGTGGGAGAACCGTGGTTTCTTTCTATAACACGGATTGACGTCCTTCTAATCAGTCACCCGGACAAACATTTAGCCTTCCTCGGCTTAATCCACCTTTTCATTTCAAGGAAGAAACCATGGTTGTCCCGCCAGATCCAAGCCAAGAATAGATCACAGTTAAGTTCACGTACTTGGTGGTAAACCTTTGTGAATGAACTCTGGTCCGAAACTCCCCGCGGCAAATATTCCCTGAAGAATCCGAAGGAGAGAGCCAAACCAGAGTATTTTGAAGGAGAAATCCTTTGTCATTTTATTGCGTAAGGACTTAAGAAGGTGCCCCCCAAAATGGCCAGGAAAATGAAATGGCCGCCGTGGAGATAGAAGAAGGACCTTTGTTCTGTGGAAACTTCTGATGTTCTTCCACAGGGAGGAGAAGCAGTGAAATAAGGAGAAAAATGTGTGCTAGTCTTACAGGAGGACACTGCAACTTGGTGGTCTACCAGTGACACCTTCCCCAGGAGACCTTCTGGATGGCCACTGATTGATTCTCAACATGGTCTTCGTCAGTGGTTTCTTCTCAACACAGGTCAAAGAGAGTCCGTCTTAACAAACCAGAGGCCCATCATTCGTGCAGCTGTTTATTTGACTCTTGCAGGTATGCCAATCTTCCATTTTGAACATTCCCTTCAAGATGGATCTCAAGGTTTCAAGGTGCACCTCAAGGTTTCATGATGGTCTTCAAGTTGCACCTCAAGCTTTCCAGATGGATCTCAAGCTTTCAAGATGGACCTCAAGCTTTCAAGATGGCCCTCAACCTATCAAGAAGGACCTTAAACTTTCAAGATGCACCTCAAGATTTCAAGATGGACCTCAACCTTTCAAGATGCACCTCATGATTTCAAGATGAACCTCAAGATTTCAAGATACACCTCAAACTTTCAAGATGGACCTCAAGCTCAAACTTTCAAGATGCACCTCAAGATCTAACGATGCACCTCAAGGTTTCAAGATGGACCTCAACCTTTCAAGATGCACCTCAAGATTTCAAGATGAACCTCAAGATTTCAAGATGCACCTCAAACTTTCAAGATGGACCTCAAGCTCAAACTTTCAAGATGCACCTCAAGATCTAACGATGCACCTCAAGGTTTCAAGATGGACCTCAACCTTTCAAGATGGACCTCGTTTCAGGTTTGTGAAGCTTTCCTACTGTAGGACCTCAACGAAAGCCTTTGGGTCTAAGGGATCCTGGAAACAAGGCTGGTGTCTCCTTCACAGGCGGTAGGACCAAGGGGCACCGCCGCTCCATCAGCTGCAGCTCCTTTCAGCCAAAGTTCTCCAGAAGGCCACGTTCTATTTGAAGATCTTCTACAACTGGTAGCTTACGGCAGGCCGATAGAGGTGGGATCTCTCTTATTGGTGGGATGGAGCGGGGTCATTCTTCTCTTGAAGGTCCTGGAGGGAGGAGGTAGCCAGCTTTCTCCTGGCCTTGATCTCAGGAAGACTTCGGATCTTCAGGAGGGGCTTGACCCTGGTCTTGGGAACCTGGGCCTTGCTGATTGCCCTGGATTCGTTGGCCTTGTTACAAGCGGCCACCGTGGATTTATAGTCTTTCTGAAATTCCTTCAGGAGCTCCAAAGCTTCCCGATATTCCCGCCAATTCTCCTTTCTCCTCCGCAGGACGCACACTGAGGGGAAAAGGAAACAAACCATCATCAGCCACCTTTTAACCCAGTTAGGTTTTGCAAAACTAGCCACCCATTTCCCAAAGCACGTACCGTGTGTGGTGGGCTATCGAAAGAAGCTAGTTTGTTAATTATCAGCCCATTGGCCGTGTGTGTGTGTGAAAGGCTACGGGTTCGGGCCGTTTCACCCCAACCGGTAGTAAAAAAAATGCTTTAACAAAGTTTAGAAAAAGTTCCCACGATTAAACAAACTTTTTCTTTAGCATTTGGGGGTCTGTTTTTGCTCTCAGGAGGCTTCCCTGCAGCCTGCTAGGCCAAAAATGGGGGGTGGAGGGAGGGAGGCATGGGAGAAAAAAGGATGGAAGGGAGAAAGAAAGAAGGAAGGAAAGATAACAGCCTAACAGAGTAACAAAGTGGGAAGGGACCTTGGAGGTCTTCTAGTCCAGCCCCCTACTCAAGCAGGAGACCCTTCCCTATTTCAGACAAATGGCTGCCCAGTCTCTTCTTCAAAGCCTCCAGGGATGGAGAAGAAAGGAGAGGAGGGAGGGAGGGAGGAAAGAAGGAAAGAAGGAAGAAAAGGAGAAGGAAGGAGGAAAGGAGGAGAAAGGAAAGGGAAGGGAAGGAAGGGAGGATAACAGCATAACAGAGTAACAAAGTTGGAAGGGACCTTGGAGGTCTTCTAGTCCAGCCCCCTACTCAAGCAGGAGACCCTTCCCTATTTCAGACAAATGGCTGCCCAGTCTCTTCTTCAAAGCCTCCAGGGATGGAGAAGAAAGGAGAGGAGGGAGGGAGGGAGGAAAGAAGGAAAGAAGGAAGAAAAGGAGAAGGAAGGAGGAAAGGAGGAGAAAGGAAAGGGAAGGGAAGGAAGGGAGGATAACAGCATAACAGAGTAACAAAGTTGGAAGGGACCTTGGAGGTCTTCTAGTCCAGCCCCCTACTCAAGCAGGAGACCCTTCCCTATTTCAGACAAATGGCTGCCCAGTCTCTTCTTCAAAGCCTCCAGGGATGGAGAAGAAAGGAGAGGAGGGAGGGAGGGAGGAAAGAAGGAAAGAAGGAAGAAAAGGAGAAGGAAGGAGGAAAGGAGGAGAAAGGAAAGGGAAGGGAAGGAAGGGAGGATAACAGCATAACAGAGTAACAAAGTTGGAAGGGACCTTGGAGGTCTTCTAGTCCAGCCCCCTACTCAAGCAGGAGACCCTTCCCTATTTCAGACAAATGGCTGCCCAGTCCCTTCTTCAAAGCCTCCGGGGATGAAGCCCTTGCAGCTTCTGGTGGCAACTTCTGTTCCATTGGTTAATTGTCCTCCCTCTCAGGAAATTCCTCCTTAATTCCAGGCTGCTCCTCTACTTCATCCGTTTCCACCCGTTGCTTCCTCTCCTGCCTTCAAGGGGCCTTTGGAGAGCAGGTGGACCCCCTCCTCTTTTATGGGGCAGCCCCTCAAATATTGGAAGAGGCCATCCTGTCCACCCCTGGCCCTTCCCTTGCGTTAGAGGAGACAAACCAGCTTCCTGCAGCTTCTCATGATACGGTTCGGCCTCCGATTCTCCCATCTCCTAGGTCTCCCCGTAGCCCTCCTGGGTGGGGGTCCTTCTCGGGGGCCGCATCATCCCAGCCCTTGAGGCCTTACCCAGGGGGATGTGGACGATGTTTCTGGGCTTCCTCAGCTCCAGCAGAAGTTCTTCCAGCCGCTCGATTCGGGTCTTCCGAGGTTTTGGCGCTGGGACCCTCAAGACCTGCGAGAAGGAAGGAAGGAAGGAAGGACGGTTGGAGGGAGATCGCCTGGTTCCATGGAAAGAAGGAGTAAGGGGCGAGACGGTAGCAGCCTTCCAGTATTTAAGGGGCTGCCCCAAAGAAGAGGGAAGGAAAGGTAAGGGAGAGAGGAGGAGAGAAGGAAAGAGAGGAAAGGGGAGAGAAGGGAGAGTCCGTCTCGACGGAGATTGGTGCGGTTTATAAGTCGAATAAAATTGAAATTGAAAGGAGGGAAGGAATAGAAAGAAGGAAAGAGAGAGGGGAGGAGGGGGGAGAGGAAGAGGGGAGGAGGGGAGAGGAAGGAGGGAAGGGATAGAAAGAAGGAAAGAGAGGGGAGGAGGGGGGAGAGGAAGAGAGGAGGAGGGGAGAGGCAAGGGAAGGAGAGGAGGAAGGAAGAGGAAGGAGGGAAGGGATAGAAAGAAGGAAAGAGAGAGGGTAGGAGGGGGGAGAGGAAGAGAGGAGGAGGGGAGAGGCAAGGGAAGGAGAGGAGGAAGGAAGGAGGGAAGGGATAGAAAGGAGAGAGGATGGGGATCGTCTGTCCTTCCCCCCCTCCACCCCCGAGGATCTCCGTGGATCTCCTGACCTTCTTTCTGGTGGAGACGTAAGGCTTCTGGTAGGAATCCAGCCGGGCTTTGGGGTCGCGGTAGACCAGAGGGTAGCGCAGGGCCTTCTCCAACGCTTGGATGTTCTGTTGAATTCCTGGTCGGAGGGAGACAGAAAGGGGGGGGGGGAGAAAGGGGGGTTTCCCCCTTATCACTCAGGAGGGGAATCCTCCCTTCTATTCTAGCTCTGACAATGTTGCCTAGTAGGGTGATGCGACGTCTGCCGGGGGAAAACCCCCAAGCTCAGAGCCCATCAAGCTCCAGTCCTTCCCTTCCTTCTCCTCCTCCTCTTTGCAAACCCCCCCCCCCCTTCTAGCACTGATGATGTTCCCTAGTTGGGTCATGAAAAGTCTGCAAGAAAACCACCTGGTACCCCCCTCCCCTCTGAAAAGAACTCCTCCGAAGCCAGCCAATGCCCCCCCCCCCTCCCCAACGAGCGGCAAAAAGGGCTCAACCTACCTTTCGGCTCAATAAAATCCACTCCGGGGTCCCCTCCCAGCAGCTCTTCGTAACCCCTCAACTTCTCCGGCACGTTGAGGGTCACCTTCCCATGGCTCAAACGGGCCCCCCCGGAATCGATAGAGTCCTGGACCTTGGCCCCCCCCACAAAAGAAGGAAAGCGGGAGGGAAAAGCGATCACGACAAACTGAGGTTATTTTCAAAGGATTCCGACTTTCAATGGATGCCTGGTCTCTTCTTAAAAGCACCCACAACTCTGGGATGTCCCATAGATCTGTCGGTGTGCCAATCATCTATCAATCATGCCTCTCTGTCTTCTATCTATCTATCTATCTATTTTCATCCAACATCTATCTGTCTGTGTGTGTATCTATCTATCTATCATCCATCCCTCCATCATCTCTCTTCTCTCTCTCTCTGTTCATCCATCCATCATCTATTTATCTATCTATCCATCCATCCATCCATCCATCCATCATGTTTATCTATCTATTCATCCATTCATCCATCATGTTTATCTATCTATCATCCATCCCTCCATCATCTCTCTTCTCTCTCTGTCCATCCATCCATCATCTATTTATCTATCTATCCATCCATCCATCCATCCATCCATCAATCATGTTTATCTATCTATCCATCCATCCATCCATCATGTTTATCTATCATCCATCCCTCCATCATCTCTCTTCTCTCTCTGTCCATCCATCCATCTATTTATCTATCTATCTATCCATCCATCCATGTTTATCTATCTATCCATCCATCCATTATCTATTTATCTCCATCCATCATCTAATTATCTATCTATCGTCTATCGTCTATCATCCATCCATCCATCATCTATCTATCTGTCTGTCCATCCATCCATCATCTATCTGTCTGTCTGTCTGTTCGTCCATCCATCCATCCATCCTCTTATCTACTCACAACTTCTGGAGGGAAGCTGTTATTCTTCCATTGCTTTCTGCTTCTTTGTTAATTTCACTGTATTTATATTTATATTTATATAAATATATAAATACAAA
Source organism: Rhabdophis nuchalis (assembly GCA_039707465.1). Classification (NCBI taxonomy): domain Eukaryota; kingdom Metazoa; phylum Chordata; class Lepidosauria; order Squamata; family Natricidae; genus Rhabdophis; species Rhabdophis nuchalis. Next base: position 66,551,677 of record CM077649.1, read on the forward strand.
TATAAAATATGTATATTTTTTTATGATACGGTTTTTATTGGACCGTAAGCCATCCCAGAGTCCTGCAATTTAGAGAGTGGGTTTTGGGTAGGGGTTAAAGTGCTGACTTAGAAACCAGGAGGTGGTGAGTTCTAGTCCCACCTTAGGCGTGAAAGCCAACTTTGTGACTGTGGACCAATCACCAGGAGACGGGGAGTCCTAGTCCCGCTTTAGGAATGAAAGCCAGCTGGGCGACTTTGGGGCCGATCACCAGGAGACGGGGAGTTCTAGTCCCACCCGAGGCATGATTCACTTAACATCTGTGGCAGGGAAAGGTGGTCAAATGGGTCAAAGCTCCCTTTAACAACTGCCTCGCTTAGCAACGGAGAGATTTTGGGGCTCAACTGCGGTTCGTAAGGCGAGGACCACCTGTAATCTGCTGTCTCGTCAGGCTCACCCACCTGTGTTATGAAGATGCGTTCGGTGGCGGCTCCTCTGCTGCCTGTCAGCACCTCCTCCGCCGTGTCCTCCTCTTCCTCGCGTTCGGGAGGCAAGGCGTAGACGTGGACCTGAGCAAAGAGTTCGGTCAGCTCTCCGGAAAGGGATGGCGAGGGCGGGACGAACAATTGCGTGGACGTTCGCCCGGGGGACAAATCCACCAACGTGGGACTCTCCTTCTGCTCGTCTTCCAGCGGAGACGTCCTGGGCGATCCAGAGTACTCTTCTTCCTCTGAGGAGCCCAAGAGATTCAGCTCCTGGAACGCCGAGGTGGAGCGCTGAGAATCTTCCTCTTCCGCCTCCTCTTCTTCTTCTTCTTTTTCCTCCTGGCTTTGATCTTCTGCAGAGGATCTCCTCTGGGATCGGTCGACGGGTGAAGGAGGCCCACCCAAGTCTTCGTCTCCCAGGGCTTCAGAAGATACCAGCGGTTCGGATGTTTTCTCTTCCAGAAGAGACGTCGCCAGAGGTTCCGATTGAGTCAGCTCTCCACCAGAAGTGGTCCCATCTTCATCTTCTTCCCCTCCTCCTCCTTCTTCTCTTTCTTCTTCTTCTTCTTCGTCTCCTTCTTCTTCTTTTTCTTCTTCTGATCCAACCATCTGAAGAGGTCCCGACCGGTCCTGTTCCTCCGAAGGAGAGTTTGGAGGAGCAAGGGGTTGCGCCTGTATCTCCGGTAGACGTTCTCCTGAAGGCGTCCGCGGGAAAGGTAAGGTCTCCGATCCGCCCTCTGACACAGCCGTGGGCTCAGCCGGAAGTCGCCCCGAGGCAGGGGGCTGCACACCTCCCGGAGCCAACGCGGACGCAGGACTCTGCCCCAACCATGCCCGAGGCGGAGCAGCTTTCCCGCCCAGGATCTGGTCCCTGGACGTCTCCCGCGAGAACTCGCTCCCATGGGACGTCCCCTCCGGGGAGGAAAAAGGGCTGAAGGCTTCGTTGTACAGGGTGCTGAGGGAGATGTTGGCCGACCGCTCCTCCGACCGGAGAGGAGACAGGATGGGCTGGTCGGGATCGTAGGGGAGAAAAAAGGACCCATTGTCCAGGGACCTGAATCTCGTGTCGGGATCCAAGTCGGCCCCCGTCCACAGCTGCCAGAATGTGGTCTCCGCTACCGTTTCAGCCGGCAAGGGCCGCTTTTGGACTTTGGGGAGCCGGGATTTGATCTAGCGAGAGAGAGAGAGAGAAAGAGAGAGAGAGAAAGAGAGAGAGAGAGAGAGAGAGAGAGAGAGAGAGAGAGAGAGAGAGAGAGAGAGAGAGAGAGAGAGAGAGAGGAGAATCGTAACCACAAGGGATTCTGCCTTATTACGTTCACCTCTTGAAGCACCTCTTAGGTCCTTGGGGCTTTCTCAGCTGGGCGGTTTTGCTGCAGACGTTGCATGACCCCACTATGTAATGCCATCAGTGCTAGAAGGGAGTGTGTGTGTGTGGAGAGGAGGAGGAGGAGAATTATGGGGTCCTTGGTGCTCTCTGAGCTGAGTGGTTTTGTGGCAGACCTTCCAGGACCCAGCAAGATAATGCTGTCAGTGCTAGAAGGGAATGGGCGTGGAGAGGAGGAGGAGGAGGAGGAGATGAGCACCGCCCCCTCGAATCGGGAACAACTAGCGCATATTGTAATTTTCAGCGTATAAGACACACCTTTTTCTCCCCCTCAAAGAGGGTGAAAATTTGGGTGCGTCTTATACGCCGAATGTAGCCCCGCCTACCCACTGGCCCCCACCCTTTGGCCTCTGCCTCCTAGCAATCGGCCTCCTTGCAGCCAACAGCGAAAATGGGGCTTGCAAAAGCGGCAATAAGGCTACGGATATCCATGCAGCCTGAAACAGTTGATCGTCTGGAGTGCTGAAAGTGAAAGTGAAACAGGCTGTTTGCTGCAAGGAGGCAGATTGCTGGGAGGCAGAGGCAGATTGTCTCTTCTTCTAATCAGGCTAAACTGAAACAGGCTGTTGGCTGTTTGCTGCAAGGAGGTAGGTCAATACCTATAAATGCCTATAGGATGTTCAAATTATTAGACTTATCGTCTGTACTGTTTGCTGTTTGCTGCAAGGAGGCAAATTGCTGCTAGGCAGAGGCAGATTGTCTCTTCTTCTAATCAGGCTAAACTGAAACAGGCTGTTTGCTGCAAGGAGGTAGGTCAACATCTATAAATGCCTATAGGATGTTCAAATTATTAGACTTATTGTCTGTACTGTTTGCTGCAAGGAGGTAGGTCAATACCTATAAATGCCTATAGAATGTACAAATTATTAGACATCATCTGTACTGTTTGCTGTTTGCTGCAAGGAGGCAGATTGCTGGGAGGCAGAGGCAGATTTTCCCCCCCCCCCTTCTAATCAGGCTAAACTGAAACAGGCTGTTTGCTGTTTGCTGCAAGGAGGAAGGTCAATACCTATAAATGCCTATAGAATGTACAAATTATTAGACTTATTGTCTGTACTGTTTGCTGTTTGCTGCAAGGAGGCAGATTGCTGGGAGGCAGAGGCAGATTTGTTTTCCCTTGTTTTCCTCCCCAAAAGCTAAGAGTGCCTTATACTTCAGAGCGTCTTATACTCTGAAAAATACGGTATGTGCGAGGGGAACCTTTAGCTTTACCGTCCATTTTTTTCGAAAGTTTGTACCTCTCGGCTGGCTTTGACGGGGATAAAAATGCGGGGTTTCTCCAGCTTGGAAACTTTCTTCCTGACCAGCTTAATCCCCAGTTTGTCTTGGAGGAAACTGGTCAGCAGAGGTGGGTCCCCTTGAGGGGGAGGGGAGGGGAGGAAAAGAGAAAGATGGTTTTTTTAAACACCTGGCGAGACAAACATTCTCTTCGGTTGCAGGGAGCCCTCGACTTACGACCAGACGCAAAACAACCGTTCCAACATACAACAGACCCCCAAAATGGTCATTGATGAGCTGGAGTCCGGGTTCTGACAGCTGTCCTCCATCCTCACTGCCCTGCCTTCACAGGGTCAGCATTTTGGATCCTCGGCAAACCAGCCGTCCCCAAGAAAAGGTCAATCGTGGAATGACTCGCTTAATGACTGACACGACTTACGAGTTGTTAACAATCAATCGTGGCCATAAGTCAAGGAATACTTGTATTTGCTTTGTTGTAAGCTGTCGGCCACCGACTCATTCAGCAACTGAATCAGGAGGAGGAGGAGGACGAGGGGTGGGAGTTAGGGTCAGCTGTGTCCCGGTGTGTGTGTGTGACATGATCCCCTTTATGCGACCTTCTGGCGAGTATTCGTTTAACGACCGTGCGACTAACTTAACTGCAGGGATCCGCTTAACGACTGTGGCAAGCAAAGTCGTGAAAAAGGGGGCCAAACTCAACAATTTTCTCGCTCAGCCACGGAGGTTTTGGGCCCGGTCGGGGTCGTAACTCGAGGACCACCTGTACAGCGACGGACGTCCTTTCCCCAAGATGGGAAGGGACCGATTTTAAGAAGCCTCCTCTAAATTTCTCCTCTCTCTTTCTTGCATTTCAGGGGGCAAAAGGCCGAGAGAGACAGGCGGTCCCTCCTCGGCCCCAGGGAAGCCCCCCCCCATGCGCCCCCCCAGTAGGTGGTACCGCTTCTGGATGTGGTGAATGGGTTGCCGTAGAAGGTCAGCTCCGTCAGGGAGGGGAAGAGGGCCACGGCCAGCAAATCTTCTTCGTTTTTGATCTGCAAATCAAAAGACGGAGAGGCTGTTCGGGCGGAGGGTGCAGCAGCACTGATGGCGTTCCCTAGTTGGGTCACGAAACGTCTGCAAGACAGCCACCCAGCTCAGAGAGCCCCAAGGACCCCACAATCCTCCTCCTCCTCCATCTCTTCTCCTTCTCCATCCCTTCCTCTCCTCCTCCTCCTCTTCACAAACCCCACTCCCTTCTAGCACTGAAGATGTTACCTAGTTGGGTCACGAAATGTCTGCAAGACAGCCACCCAGCTCAGAGAGCACCCAGGACCTTTGGTGATCATGACCTATTTTAAGGACAACAAAGGTTTCTACAGACGAAACCACCACTCAGGAGCTCAGCCGTGCGGCCCCCATTGTGGCCAATCCCTCCATGGAAGGAATCGAAACCAAAGCCCTAAATTCAGGGCTGGGTTCCTGCCACTTCTAAGCTCTCCTATAGAAGAGGGTCCACCAATCTCCAGGGCCGTTTAGAACCGGTTCCAGCTCCCTCCCCACTGCCCGTCTGCCCATCATCCAGAGGAAGAGCGAGAGGAGGGATTCTGGGAGTGGAAGTCCACAAGTCTTAAAGCTCTCAAGTTTGAACATCCCTGGGGGGGGGTTTCTTCCTAAAGGGTGAGGGGTGCGAGGGTCTTGTCACTCGACAGCTTTAAGACTTGGGTGCTTCAAATGCCAGAGTTCCTGAGCCAACATGACTGGAGGAGGGATTCTGGGAGTGGAAGTCCACAAGTCTTAAAGCTCTCAAGTTTGAACACCCCTGGGGGGGGTTTCTTCCTAAAGGGTGAGGGGTGCGAGGGTCTTGTCACTCGACAGCTTTAAGACTTGGGTGCTTCAAATGCCAGAGTTCCTGAGCCAACATTGTGGATGCTAAGTAACAGCGTTCTTAAGTGAGTTTCACCACATTTTACAAGTTGGCCATGCTCACCCAGTCACATTTTATTATTTTTTATTTATTTTTATTTTTTATTTTTCAAATTTATACCCCGCCCTTCTCCTAGCAAGGACCGAGGGCGGCGCACAGGCAATATTAAAAACCATACAAAAACACATTATTAAAAACTAATTAAATTAAATTATATCCCGTGCTAAAAACCCTTATAAAACCCTATGAATTAAAATTTATCAGAATAAAAGTCAGAAACGGGGGGCTATGCTAGGACGGCTTGTTGGAATAAATACGTCTTAAAATGCTGGCGGAAGAGGCGGACTGCCAAGCCACTCCCACTCATTCACATGGCCGGCAAGCCACTCCCACAAAGCAGGCCACGCCTACAGAAGAGGTTATAAAAATTTTTGAAACCCACCACTGCCTAAACCAGGGGTCTCCAACCTTTGCAACTTTAAGTCTGAAGGACTTCAGCTCCCAGAATTCTCCAGCCAGCAAAGTCCTTCAGACTTAAAGTTGCAAAGGTTGGAGACCCCTGCCTTAGAGGAGATTCTGGTCAATAAACCAGGGGTCTCCAACCTTTGCAACTTTAAGTCTGAAGGACTTCAGCTCCCAGAATTCTCCAGCCAGCAAAGTCCTTCAGACTTAAAGTTGCAAAGGTTGGAGACCCCTGCCTTAGAGGAGATTCTGGTCAATAAACCAGGGGTCTCCAACCTTTGCAACTTTAAGTCTGAAGGACTTTGCTGGCTGGAGAAATCTGGGAGCTGAAGTCCTTCAGACTTAAAGTTGCAAAGGTTGGAGACCCCTGGCCTAAATTTCTCCACAAGACTTCCACCCACCTCCCTGACATAGCTACATGGAGGATACTTGGCGAACCCAGAAAACCTCCAGGGGCCTTTTGGAAAAAGCCCGTTTGGGACAACCATGACCTGCATAATGGAGCATCCCCACGTTCCTCTCCATTCCCAGGTACCCCACGCCCCTCCCGTGGTTGCAAACGATCCACCTGTCTTGGAGTCGCATCTGAAGAAGTCACACACACACAGAGACACCCCAGTCACCTGGTTGTTGGCGAGGCTGAGAAATCTCAGCTCCGGTAAAGGGAGGAGGAACTCCATGCTGATGCTGGGACAGGGGACCTTGGGGTCCTCCACCGGGGCTGGAGGCCTTTCCTGGAAGAGGGAGAAGGAGGAGAAGAACCGAACCTGCATAGACACCTGGGACAATCCCTGGCTGGAGAGGACAGCCACACCCTCAAGAAGCCCAAAGAAAGCTCACCTGGGCCGTTTCTTCCGGAGGTCTGGCCTGAAAGATGACCTCTGTGGAAAGACACAGGTAACACCAGGGGGCTTGGAAGGGGAAGGCCAACAAGGCTAAACCCGTCTTGGATCTTGGCCGGAAGGACTTCTGGGAAGGTTTGCAACCTCCCTGCCTTCCCTGTGGGCTCCGCTTTGTCACCATAGTTGATGTAGACCTCAAGGAAAATCCTGGGATTCCTTCTTCCCTTTTGTTACCCTCTGCAGCAACCTCCTCCCCTCATCTCTCTCCCTTCTCTCTCTCTCTCTCTCTCTCTCTCTCTCTCTCTCTCTCTCTCTCTCTCTCTCTCTCTCTCTCTCTCTCATCCATCCATCAATCTATCATCTATTCATCTCTGTTTCTCCCTATCTATCTATCCTCTATCTATCTTTATCTATCCTCTCCATCCTTCCATTTATCTATCTCTAATCTATTGCTTGTCATCTGTCCCATCCATCCATCCATCCATCCATCCATCCATCCATCCCCTCTATCTGTCTGTCTGCCTGCCTGCCTGCCTGCCTATCTATCTACCTACCTACCCATCCATCCATCCATCCATCCATCCAATTTCTCTCATCTCTCTCCCATCCATCCATCCAACTCTAATCTATTATTTACATTCTATCTCTTCTAACTGCCCATCCATCCATCCATCCATCCATCCATCCTCTATTCATCACTCTTCCTATCTATCTATCCATCCTCTATCTCTCTATCTATCCCCTCCATCCTTCCATCTATCTCTAATCTATTCCTTGTCACCTGTCTCATCCATCCATCCATCACTCTGTCTGTCTGTCTTTCTGTCCGTCCGTCCGTACATACATACATACATACATACATCCAATTTCTCTCATCTCTCTCTCCCATCCATCCATCCATCTCTATTGCTTGCATTCTATCTCTTCTATCTGCCCATCCATCCATCCATCCATCCATCCATCCATCCATCCATCCATCCTCTATTCACCTGTTTATCTGTCCATCCATCTATTTATCTATCTGTGTATCTATCATTTAACATCCATCCATCCATCTGTCCAGGGATGGAAGGAAGGAAGGAAGGGAGGGAGGGAGGGAGGGAGGGAGGAATGCACCCCACCCTGAGTGAGTAAGTATTACTGTTTACGGCTGGAAGGAGGCCCCACCTGTCTTCTCTGGATCCTGGATGTTTTGGGTGATAACGTAGCTGTACGGCTGGTTCAGCCTTGGGGACCGATCCAGGGGACGCTTGGAGGGAGAGCTTTTCCGGCAACGTAGGCCCGCCCGGATACCGGACTTTGCCGATAAAGGATGGATGGAGAAGTGTTCGTGGCCCAGGTAATGGAGGTACGGCACCTCCTTAATTCCGTTTTTGTCCAGGTTCAGCTGCTTTAGCCTAAGGAGGGAAAAATAGCCGGTCTCAGTTTATTACAGCGCAGCAAATTGGGGAGGGGGGGGGGTTGTGGTTTTTTTAAAAGGAGGGGTTGGACATGTATTGCACCCCAGTTTCCATCATTCTGGATATTTACAATGCAATAGCAGAGTTGGAAGGGACCTTGGAGGTCTTCTAGTCCAACCCCCTGCCTAGGCAGGAAGCCCTCTACCGTTTCAGACAAATGGCTCTCCAACCTCTTCTTAAAGACTTGCAGTGTTGGGGCATTCACAACTTCTGGAGGCAACTTCTGTTCCACTGATTAATTGTTCTCACTGTCAGGAAATTCCTCCTCAGTTCTAAGTTGCTCCTCTCCTTGATTAGTTTCCAACCATTGCTTCTAGTTCTGCCCTCAGGTGCCTGGGATAATAGCTTGACTGCCTCTTCTTTGGGGCAATCCCTGAGATATTGGAAGGCTGCTATCCTGTCTCCCCTGGTCCTTCTTCTCATTAAACTAGACCTACCCAGTTCCTGCAACCGTTCTTCGTATGTTTGAGCCTCCAGTCCTCTAAAATCCTCTTGGTTGCTCTTCTCTGCACTCTTTCCAGAGTCTCCATGTCTTTTCTACATCGTGGTGACCAAAACTGACCAAAATTTGATCTTACTGCCTGTTTCTCTCCTCCTCCTAACACAATGACACAGTTGGAAGGGATCAACCCCCAGCTCAAGCCAGAGATCTTATACAACCCCAATCAAATGGTTGTCCAATCTCTTCTTAAACGCCTCCAGTGATGGAGCAGTCACAACTTCTGGAGGCAAGCCATTCCCCTGATTAATTGTCATCCATGTCAGAAAATTCCTCCTTAATTGCAGGTTGTTTCTGTGTTTGATTACTTTCCATCCGTTGCTCCTTGTCCTGCCCTCAGGGGCTTTGGAGAATAGCTTGACCACTTCCTCTTCTTTGGGGCAGGCTCTCAAATAATGGAAGACTGCTATCATGTCCCACCTAGTTCCCTAGTTCCCTCAATCAGAATAAAGAATACCAGACTTGGAAGGGACCTTGGAGGTCTTCTAGTCCAACCCCCTGCTTAGGCAGGAAACCCTACACCCTTTCATTTTTATTTTTTTATTTATTTTATCAGATTTATACCCCGCCCTTCTCCTTGTTAGGACCCAGGGCGGCGCACAGGCATTATATAAAACCATAAATACAATATACATCAATTAAAAATATATTAAATTAATTCACCCGTGCTAAAACCCGTTATTAAAACCGTAACCAAATTATAATTTATATTTAAAAGTCAGACGCGGGGGGCTATCCTAGGCCGGCTTGTTGGAATAAGTACGTCTTAAGACGTTGGCGGAAGAGGCGGAGGTCCGAGGTTGTGTGAAGGTCGGGGGGTAGGTCGTTTCAGAGGGCCGGGCCCGCCACAGAGAAGGCTCTTCCCCTGGGTGTCGGCAGCCGGCATTGCCCGGCCGACGGCACCCGAAGAAGACCCTCTCTGTGGGAGTGGACCGGACGAAGGGATGTATGGGGCAGGAGGCGGTCTCGTATATAGCTAGGCCCCGAGCCATGGAGCGATTTAAAGATGGTCATCAGCACCTTGAAGCGCACTCGAAAGGCCACAGGCAGCCAGTGCAGCTCGCGCAGGAGAGGTGTTACGCGGGCTTGCCTTGGGGCACCCATAACCACCCGCGCGGCCGCATTCTGCACTAACTGTAGCTTTCGAGTGCACCTCAAGGGGAGCCCCATGTAGAGATAACAAATGGTTATCCAACATCTTCTTTAAAACTTCCAGTGTCGGAGCATTCACAGCTTCTGGAGGGAAGCTGTTCCACTGGTTAATTCTTCTCAGAGGAAATTCCTCCTCAGTTCCAGGTTGCTTCTTCTCTCCTTGATGGGTTTCCCTTTGAGAAGCTCTTGGTGAGGGATCTTTGAGAGGATAGAAAGGGGGTCCTCTCTCGCCTACCTTCGAAGGTTGGCCAAACTGAGGAAGACCCTGGAGTCGGAGAGGTGGTTGTCGTCTAGGAGCAGGACCTCCAACGCTGGGAATCTCGGGAAGTTCCCGCTATTGACAGAAAGAGAAAATGTCCACTGGCCACTCAAGGCCCCTCTCTGCTGTTTCTCCTGCCTTCCTTCCTTCCTTCCTTCCTTCCTTCCTTCCTTCCTTCCTTCCTTCCTTCCTTCCTTTCTCCCCTTCTACCTTCCCACCTTCCGTTTCTCGGGGAACTGAGACAAAAGGCCGAGTTTCCACTCAAAGCCCACTCAAGTCCAAAGAGGAATTCTGGGTTAGATGGAAAACTCTCCTGTGGGTCTCTACCTACTTCTCTCTGCTGTCTCCGCAGGATGGAGGCATGGACAGACAGACAGATGGATGGGTGAGTACACAGACAGACATATGAATGGACGGATGGGTGGGTGGGTTGGTAGATAGATATAGAGAGACAGACAGACACATATGAATGGAAGGATGGGTGGGTGGGTGGGTAGACAGACAGACAGACAGACATGAATGGACGGATGGGTGGGTGGGTGGATAGGTAGGTAGGTAGACAGAGATAGATAGATAGTTGAGGTAAGATAGATAGAGGTAGATATAGTTATTGAGATAGATAGATAGATAGATAGATAGATAGATAGACAGACAGACAGACAGACAGACAGACATGGAGGGATGGGTGGGTGGGTAGGTAGGTAGGTAGGTAGATAGATAGAGATAGATAGATAGATAGATAGATAGATAGATAGATAGATAGATAGATAGATAGATAGATAGATAGATAGTTGAGATAAAATAGATAGAGGTAGATATAGTTATTGAGATAGATAGATAGACAGACAGACAGACAGACATGAATGGAAGGATGGGTGGGTGCGTTGGTAGATAGATAAAGTTAGACAGACAGACAGACATATGAATGGACAGATGGGTGGGTGGGTGGGTAGACAGACAGACAGACAGACATGAATGGAAGGATGGGTGGGTGGGTTGGTAGATGATAGACAGACAGACAAACAGATAGATAGATATGGATGGATGGATAGATAGATATGAAGACAGACAGACAGATATGGATGGACGGACGGATGGATGGATGGATAGATAGGTAGATAGATAGGCACACATACAGAAAGACAGACAGACAGAGATATGGATGGATGGATGGATAGACAGACAGATATAGACAGATAAATAGATACATCAGATAGAGACCAAATCCCCCTCCCTTTTAACACGGAACATATTACTTCCACCATGGGCCATTTTGAGACTTGTGGACTTCAACTCCCAGAATTCTCCAAGTGGGCCAGGTTGGAGACCCCTGCCTTAGGTTGCTGAGGGACTCACCTCTCCGTGGCAGCCAGATTGAGGGGAAGCGAGGAAAGTCCGTTGGCTGTCAGGTGCAAAACTTTCAGGTGCGCTAACATTCCCAGACTCTGCACATCCTCAGGAGATAAGTTGTTGTAGGAGAGATCCAAGATCTGGGGAAGAAGCGAAACGTCTGGGGTGGGCCCTCATTTCCCCTTTAAACCATGATCGGCTTGAGAACGGGGGGGGGGGGGGGGGAGAGAAGGCACCCCCTTCAGAGGAGTCTAAATCCAGCAAAGGTGGAAGTCAAGAGGCAGGTGGTTTATCAGGTAAGGCTTCAGGCTAGAAATAGAGTTCTAGTCCTGCTTTAGGCGCCAAAGCTGGCTAGATGGCTTTTAGCCCTGACTTAAGCATGAAAGCCGGTTGGGTGACTTTGGGCCAATCGCAAGGAGATGGTGAGCTCTAGTCTATATCTCTCATGTCTGTCTCTGTCATCTATATCCATGCATCCATCCATCCATCCATCATCTCTTTCTATCTTGTCTCCACTCTTATCTATCATCCATCCATATCTGTCTTCTATCATTGTCTATCTAATCCATCCATCCATCCATCTCTCTCTTATCTATCATCTCTCTCTCCCTCTCCCACTCATCTTTCCGTCTCTCCCTCTCTCTTATCTCTCTCTCACTCTCTTATCTCGCTTTCTCTCATCTCTCTCCCTCTATCTATCTCTTATCTCTCTCCCTCTCTCTCATCTCTCTCTCTCTTTCTCTCTCTTATCTCTCTCCCTCATCTCTCTCTCTGTCTCTCCCTCTCTCTCTCTTATATCTCTCTCCCTCTATCTCTAGCTCTTATCTGTCTCTCTCATCTCTCTCTCCCTCTCTCTCTCTCTTATCTCTCTCCCCCCTCTCTCTCTTATCTCTCCCTCTCTCATCTCTCTCTTATCTCTCTCTCTCATCTCTCCCTCTCTCTCATCTCTCTCTTATCTCTCTCTCTCATCTCTCTTTCTGTCTCTCCCTCTCTCTCTTTTATATCTCTCTCCCTCTATCTCTATCTCTCTTATCTCTCTCCCTTTCTCTCTCATCTCTCTCTCTGTCTCTCCCTCTTATCTCTCTCCCTCTCTCTTTTATATCTCTCTCCCTCTATCTCTATCTCTCTTATCTCTGTATCTCTCATCTCTCTCTCTTATCTCTCTCTCTCCCTCTCTCTCTCTTATCTCTCTCATCTCTCCCTCTCTTATCTCTCTCTCTCCCTCTCTCTCCCTCTCATCTCTCGCTCCCTCTTATCTCTCTCTCTCCCTCTCTCTTATCTCTCTCTCCCTCCCTCTCTCTCTCATCTCTCTCTCCCTCTATCTCTCTTCTCTCCCTCTTTCTTATCTCTCTCTCCCTCTATCGATCTCTCTCTCTCATCTCTCTCTCTCTCTCCCTCTATCTTATCTCTCTCTCTCCCTTTCTCTCTATTATCTCTCTCTCCCTCTCTCTCTCTCTTATCTGTCTCTCTCTCATCTCTCTCTCCCTCTTATCTCTCTCTCCCTATCTATCTATCTATCTATCTATCTATCTATCTATCTATCTATCTATCTATCTATCTATCATCTATCTATCTATCTATCTATCTATCTATCTATCTATCTATCTATCTATCTATCTATCTATCTATCTATCTATCTAATCATCTTTTAAAAAAACGCAACCTGGAGTTTAGCAGCAAAGGGGCCTGTGGAGGCCTTTCCCAAATGAGTGGACACACAATATATGGAACATGTGAAACTGACTTTTAAATTGGAAAAATGTAACCCTGCCCTGCCCTGATTCCCGGCTGGGATTCGTGCAACTTTCACTTTTGCCCTCTGGACTTACTTCCAAGTGAGGAAAATCCCCAGTCCTGATTTTAAGATTCCTCAGACCGTTCAGAGAAAGTTCCAGCTCCCGAAGGCCAGGAAAGTTACGGAAGGATTCTAGATGAATGTTAAAACAGAGGCATGTTTAAAAGGAGGCCCTCTGGAATATACCACTTTATAAGGCCTTGGGAAGGCCACACTGGGAATACGGCATTCAGTTTTGGTCACCACGATGTAGAAAAGATGTGGAGACTCTGGAAAGAGAGCAGAGAAGAGCAACCAAGAGGATTAGGGGACTGGAGGCTGAAACATATGAAGAACGGTTGCAGGAACTGGGTAGGTCTAGTTGAATGGAAAAGAAGGACCAGGGGAGACATGATAGCATCTTTCAATATCTCAGGGGTTGCCCCAAACTATTCTCCAAAGCACCTGGGGGCAGAACAAGAAGCAATGGGTGGAAACTAATCAAGGAGAGAGCCATCCTTCCTTCTCTCCTTCTTTCTCTCCTTGCTTCCTTCCTTCTCCCTCCCTCCCTTCTCTCCTTCCTTCCTTCCAATATCTCAGGGGCTGCCCCAAAGAAGAGGGAGTCAAGCTATTCTCCAAGGCACCTGAGGGCAGGACAAGAAACAATGGGTGGAAACTAATCTCTAACCTTTGCAGCTGGCTTCCGCCAAGCAAACTCAAATTCTCTTCTCTATTCTCTTCTATTTTCTCTTCTCTTCTCTATTCTATTTTATTCTCTTCTATTTTCTCTTCTCTATTCTATTTTATTCTCTTCTCTATTCTATTCTATTTTCTCTTCTCTTTTCTATTTTATTCTCTTCTATTTTCTCTTCTCTATTCTATTTTATTCTCTTCTCTATTCTATTCTATTTCTTCTTCTCTATTCTATTTTATTCTCTTCTCTAGTCTATTCTATTTTCTCTTCTCTTTTCTATTTTATTCTCTTCTATTTTCTCTTCTTTATTCTATTTTATTCTCTTCTCTTCTTACTCTATTCTGGTACGCCAGTTGCGCCCCCTATTGGATCGGGATGCCCTTTGCACAGTCACTCACGCTCTCGTGACATCCCGACTGGCGGGCGACGCCCAGGGGAAGGGCCTTCTCTGTGGCGGGCCCTGCCCTCTGGAACAACCTTCCCCCCGACATTAGAACAACCACGGACCTCCGCTCCTTCCGTCAAAAATTAAAAACACACTTTTTCTGCTTGGCCGGCCTAGGGTAGTCTCTTCCTTAGGGTTTTTTAGGGAACATTAGTTTTAATGGGGATTTTAGTGCAGGGACAATTAGTTTAATTTATTTTTATTCTACTGTATTATTGATGTACTTATTTTATGTGTTTTTAGTTTTCCCTGTGCACCGCTCCGAGTCCCTCTGGGGAGAGGACGCGGTATATAAAATAAAAATATTATTATTATTATTATTATTATTATTCTCAACGGCATTGTAACTTCAAACAATCACTGAACGAACGCTTGTCCCCTCCCGGGGTGGGGGGTGGGGAGGAGAGACAATAAGGCAGCATGATAAATATATAATTAGGAACATAAATACATAAATCAACTTCAGCCCCACCTCTGGTCAGAATGGCCCAACCAGAGATGACCCAACCAAGCCACCCCCAAAACGACCCCTGTGGCCTCCTTACCTAAAGTCAGCAGGTTCTCGGTGGCGTTGATGTAAGCGACGGAATCGAACTGCATAAAATCGCTCTCCCTTGCCTGCCGAAACGGGAGGGCAAACCACTCAGTTCCTTCGCTTCTAAGGGTCCCTTCCTGACCAGCTGACCCCCCCCCCCCGCCCAACACTCCACCCTTCGACAGAATCCCTCTGGACGAGAGTTCGTCCTTGAGTCACAACCGCAATTCAGCCTGAGATTTCTGCTGCTAAGCGAGAGAGGAGTTGAGTGAATTTCGCCCCCCTTCCGGCCACATCTGGGAAGCCAGGGGTGTCCAAACTTGGGAACTTTAAGACTTGTGGACTTCAACTCCCAGAATTCCCCAGCCGGGGAATTCTGGGAGTTGAAGTCCACAAGTCTTAAAGTTCTCAAGTTTGGACGCCCCTATGTGTTAAGCGAATCCCTGCGGCTGTGACGTTAATAACACGGTCGTTAAGGGAATCTTGGCTTCCCCCTGTTGGCTCAGCTGGGCAAGGAGACGTTGCCGCCGTCGTAAATGCGAGCCGGTCGCCGAGCGTCTCAATTTGGATCGGGCGACCACCAGGGGAGCCTGCAACGGTCGCAAAGTATTTTATTATTTTAATTTTATTTTAATCACATTTATATCCCGCCCTTCTCCATGAAGGACCCAGTGTGCCAAGCGGTCGTAAGTGAGTCCCTCTTTCATTCCCCCAGCAACTTTGAACAGTCGCTAAGTGAACCGTTGTTAAGTGGACTACCGCCTGTAAAAAATGAGAAGCGAGTCCCAGCCACCCAAGAGTAAAAAAAGGGAACCGGAGCAAGGCACCCAAAATGGGGTCTGGAAGGGCCCTCGGTACCCCCCGACACCTGGGGGACCCACCCAGGCCCCTTAACTTTAACTGTAACTTGATTTCTATACCGCCCTATTTCCCAACATGGGACTCAGGGCGGTGCACAGGAGCTATAAAATATAAAAATATAAAATATAAAAATACAAACAATCAAGTAGTTAAAATTAAGATGAAATACGATTTGGCCCTCCCCTTGAAGCAAAGGGACGCTGCGGGTTCGAAACGTCCTACTCACCAAGGCGAAGTTCTGGTGGCTGATATTGACGGAGCACAAATCCGAAGGGGCCTGCACATGGTGGAGCTTAATCTGGGAATCGCAAGGAAGTGAAGTCAGCCGAGCAAAAACGCCCCAAAAACGGCCTCCCAAAAACCCCCCAATTTCCTATGCATTGGCCATTAGAAAAAAACTCTGTAAAATGGGTCTCTATTTGTGTGTGTGTTAGTATTTCTTTTTCTTAAGTTTTTGATTTTTCCATTTTCATAACATGCAGCCACATGGATACCATTACGTAGCCAACATCCTATTTTATTATTAAATGTTTACTTATTTTATTTATTTATTTTATCACATTTCTCTACTGCCCTATCTCCCTGGTGGGACTCAAGGCGGTTGCACAGAAGAAGTAAAAACACAATAATATACAAACAACAAGATAAAACAGGATTAAATTTGATGGATCTGTGCTAAAAATCATTACATCGATTCGTCTCGCCCTCAACTCCCAAAAACACTATTATTGGCTCTTCTGCTCTTCATATACTGTATTTGTATCTTATCCATCACTTTCTTCTCCCTCTCTCCTCCTCCTCCCTACTTCCTTTCTTCCCTCTGTCATCCTTCCCTTCTCTACTTCCCCCTCCTCTCCCTTTTCCACTCCTCCTTTCTCTCCTCCTCCTCCCTTTCCTTTCTTCCCTCTGTCATCCTTCTCTTCTCTACTTCCCCGTCCTCTCTCTTTCCCCTCTCCCATTTCCACTCCTCCTTTCTCTCCTCCTCTCCCCACTTCCTTTCCTCCCTCTGTCATCCTTCTCTACTTCCCTTTCCGCTCTCCTTCTCCTCTCTCCCTTTTCCACTCCTCCTTTCTCTCCTCCTCCTCCCTACTTCCTTTCTTCCCTGTCATCCTTCTCTTCTCTACTTCCCCTTCCCCTCTCCCATTTCCACTCCTCCTTTCTCTCCTCCTCCTCCATACTTCCTTTGATCCCTCTGTCATCCTTCCCTTCTCTCCTTCCCCTTCCTCTCTCCCCTTTCCACTCCTCCTTTCTCTCCTCCTCCTCCCTACTTCCTTTCCTCCCTCTGTCATCCTTCTCTACTTCCCCTTCCGCTCTCCTTCTCCTCTCTCCCTTTTCCACTCCTCCTCCTCCCTACTTCCTTTCTTCCCTGTCGCCATTCCCTTCTCTACTTCCCCTTCCGCTCTCCTTCTCCTCTCTCCCTTTTCCACTCCTCCTTTCTTTCCTCCTCCTCCCTACTTCCTTTCCTCCCTCTGTCATCCTTCTCTACTTCCCCCTCCTCTCTCCCTTTTCCACTCCTCCTTTCTCTCCTCCTCTTTCCTCCTCCCGCACTCTCTCCTATCCCTCTCTCCTTCCCTTACCTCTCCATTGACTCAACTTCCCCATTGACTCTACTTATCAAGATCACCAACGGGGATCATGTGACCCTGGGAGACTGCGACCATCATAAACATGAGGCAGTCGCTTGAGGGGGGTCTGAATTTTGATCAGGTGACCCTGGGGAGGCTGCAATGGTCGCAAGTGTGAAAAACGGTCATAAGTACATTTTTTCAGCGCCGCTGTCCCCAAACGCTTTTGCAAAAGGCATCTGGACTTCCTTAGTTTCTTTCCCCCCTTGAAAACGTTTCTCTTCTCATCCAAGGAGCTTCTTCCATTCTGACTGAACGGCGGGGGAATGAGAATCTCCAATAGACTTTCAGTGCAGCTGTAACGTTGAACGGTCACTAAACGAATGGCTATACAATACAATAGCAGAGTTGGAAGGGACCTTGTAGGTCTTCTAGTCCAACCCCCTGCATGGGCAGGAACCTTATACCATTTCAGACAAATGGCTGTCTAACATCTTTTTAAAGACTTCCAGGGTTGGGGCATTCACAACTTCTGGAGGCAAGCTGTTCCAGAGGTTAATTGTTCTTACTGTTAGGAAATTTCTCCTTAGTTCTAAGTTGCTTCTCTCCTTGGTTAGTTTCCACCCATTGCTCCTTGTCCTGCCCTCAGGTGCCTTGGAGAAAAGTTTGACTCCCTCTTCTTTGTGGCACCCTCTGAGATATCGGAAGATGCTATCCTGTCTCCCCTTCATCAAACTACACATACCCAGCTCCTGCAACCGTTCTTCATATGTTTTAGCCTCCAGTCCCCTAATCATCTTGGTTGCTCTTCTCTGCACTCTTTCCAGAGTTTCCACGTCTTTTCTACATCGTGGCGACCAAAACTGTATGCAGTATTCCAAGTGTGGCCTTACCAAGGCACCATACAGTGGCATTAACACTTCACGTGATCTAGATTCTATCCCTCTGTTTATGCAGCCTAGAACTGTGTTGGCTTTTTTGGCAGCTGCTGCCCACGGCTGGCTCCTATTTAAATGGTTGTCCACTAGGATTCCAAGATCCCTCTCACAGTTGCTACTATTGAGCAAGGTACCACCTATACTGTACTTGTGCATTTGGTTTTTCTTGCCTATATGTAGGACCTTACTTTTTTCACAATTGAATTTCATTTTATTAGATAGTGCCCAATGTTCAAGTTTGTCTAGATCCTTCTGTATCTTAAGCCTATCTTCTGGAGTGTTGGCTATTCCTGCCAGCTTTGTGTCGTCTGCAAATTTGATGAGTTCCCCATTTATCCCCTCATCCAAATCGTTGAGTACTTTAACATCAGCCAGTTGCGAATCCATTTGGTGGTGGTGCTGTCTAACCCACAATTTTCTACTTTATCTAATAGTAGGTTATGGTCTACTTTATCAAATGCCTTACTGAAGTCCAGGTAAATTATATCAACAGCATTCCTCTGGTCCACTGATTTTGTCACTTGGTCAAAGAATGCAATTAGATTCGTCTGGCATGATCTGTTTTTGACAAACCCATGTTGGCTTTTGGATATTACTTTGTTTGCTTCTAGGTGTTCACTTATTTGTTGTTTAATTATCTTTTCCAGAATCTTTCCTGGTATTGAGGTCAGGCTGATGGGTCTATAGTTTCCTGGATCTGTTTTTTTCCCTTTTTTGAAGATGGGAACCACATCAGCTCTTTTCCAGTCTTCTGGCAGTTCCCCGGTGCTCCAGGATCTCTGAAAGATATAGTTCAGTGGTTCTGAGATCTCGTCTGCCAGTTCCTTCAGAACCCTGGGGTGTAATCCATCCGGTCCTGGTGATTTGAACTCGTCCAGGGCAGACAGGTGCTCACTTACCATTTTCTTCCCTATTTCAACTTGTGTTCCTAATCTGATTTTTGTGGTGCTGTTTTTGATTGGTTGGACTGTTTTATCCCTTTGTGTAAAGACAGATGCAAAAAAAGAGTTAAATAGTTCTGCTTTCTCCCTGTTGCTTATCATCTTCTTGCCATTTTCTCCCAGCAGTGGACCAATTGTTTCCTTAACTTTTTTCTTATTTTTAACATGTTGGAAGAAGCTTTTTTTGTTATTTTTTACTTTTTTGGCAAGCCTTTCTTCATTGCGAGCCTTAGCTTTTCTCACTTCATCTTTACAGGCTCGGGCTATTTGCTGATATTTTGCCTTAGTTATGTCCCCCTTTTTCCACTTTTTATATTTATCCTTTTTGTCTTTCAATTTGTCAGAGAGTTCTTTATGCAGCCATGCTGGTTTCTTTTGGGAACTGTTATTTTTCTTCTTCATTGGTATTGCGCTGGACTGGGCTTTTATAATCTCATTTTTCAAAATTTCCCAAGCTTCCTGAGTTGTTTTCCCCTTGAGGATTCTCATCCATGGAATCCTTCCCAAGCTCTCTCTGAGTTTATTGAAATTAGCTCTCTTAAAGTCTAAGACTCTAGTTTGACTTTGTTCAACTACTTTTGTTTGCATAATGTTGAATTCCAGTATTTCATGATCGCTTGCCCCCAAAGTTCCTGTAGCTTCTACACCTTCTATCATTTCCTCTCTGTTAGTGAGAATTAAGTCCAATATTGCTGATCCCCTTGTTCCCTTCTCTACCTTTTGGGAAACAAAGTTGTCTGCTAGGTTTGTTAGGAACCTGTTGGATCTTCCACTTGGTGCAGAGTTTGTTTCCCAATTGATGTCAGGGTAGTTAAAATCTCCCATTACTATTGTAGTGTGCTTCCTACATACCTTAGTTAGCTGGTTAGCAAAAAGTACATCCACTTCCTCTGCTTGGTTGGGTGGCCTGTAGTATAGACCTATGACAATATCATTCCCCCCCAACCTTTAATATTGACCCAAATACATTCAAGATAGTTCTCATCATTGTTGTGCTCTATTTCTGTAGAGATGTAATTATTTCTTATATATAGTGCAACTCCACCTCCTCTTTTATTTGGTCTATTTCTTTTAAATAATTTAAATCCTTCTAGCTGTATGTTCCATTTGTGGGTTTCATCCCACCAAGTTTCTGTAATGGCAACAATATCGTATCTGCCCTCATTTACTTGAATTTCTAATTCACCCTGTTTATTCCTCATGGCTGTCTGTATAATCTCGGGGGCCGATTTCTGCTCGGTTCCCAAGGACTTTCCCGTGAGGCTCCTGCACCCTCGTCCGTCCAAGGTCTTGAGGCAGCCGGTGCTGTGGGGGCTGGAAGGAGCCCTAAGGGTCATCTAGTCCAACCCCCTGCGGTGGGCAGGAGAACCAAGGCCACCCTCACTTACCAGCTGGGCCCCGTTGAGGACCTTATCGTGCCTTGGGCACTGAGCTTTCCTGAAGCACTCTTCCCAGCTCTGCTGGGCAGCTTCCGTGCCCAGCAGCCATTCGGCCTTCGTCTTCTCCACATTATGACGAGCCACCTGCCAGTGGCCGGCTCCTGCAGGGACAGGTGCAGAAAGAAAAACCAGGTGCACCTGCTTAGGAGAACTTTAAGCCCCTTTAGTCTAGTGCCAGGACTAGAACTCCCCGTCTCCTGGTGATTGGCCCAAAGTCACCCAATCGTCTTTCAGGGCTAAGGTGGGACTAGAACTCCCCGCCTCCTGGTGATTGGCCCAAAGTCACCCAATCGTCTTTCAGGGCTAAGGTGGGACTAGAACTCACCGTCTCCTGGTGATTGGCCCAAAGTCACCCAATCGTCTTTCAGGCCTAAGGTGGGACTAGAACTCCCCGTCTCCTGGTGATTGGCCCAAAGTCACCCAATCGTCTTTCAGGGCTAAGGTGGGACTAGAACTCCCCGCCTCCTGGTGATTGGCCCAAAGTCACCCAATCGTCTTTCAGGGCTAAGGTGGGACTAGAACTCACCGTCTCCTGGTGATTGGCCCAAAGTCACCCAATCGTCTTTCAGGGCTAAGGTGGGACTAGAACTCCCCGTCTCCTGGTGATTGGCCCAAAGTCACCCAATTGTCTTTCAGGGCTGAGGCAGGACTAGAACTCACCGTCTCCTGGTGATTGGCCCAAAGTCACCCAATTGTCTTTCAGGGCTAAGGTGGGACTAGAACTCCCTGCCTCCTGGTGATTGGCCCAAAGTCACCCAATCGTCTTTCAGGGCTAAGGTGGGACTAGAACTCACCGTCTCCTGGTGATTGGCCCAAAGTCACCCAATCGTCTTTCAGGGCTAAGGTGGGACTAGAACTCCCCGCCTCCTGGTGATTGGCCCAAAGTCACCCAATCGTCTTTCAGGGCTAAGGTGGGACTAGAACTCCCCGTCTCCTGGTGATTGGCCCAAAGTCACCCAATCGTCTTTCAGGGCTAAGGTGGGACTAGAACTCCCCGCCTCCTGGTGATTGGCCCAAAGTCACCCAATCGTCTTTCAGGGCTAAGGTGGGACTAGAACTCCCCGCCTCCTGGTGATTGGCCCAAAGTCACCCAATCGTCTTTCAGGGCTAAGGTGGGACTAGAACTCCCCGTCTCCTGGTGATTGGCCCAAAGTCACCCAATCGTCTTTCAGGCCTAAGGTGGGACTAGAACTCCCTGCCTCCTGGTGATTGGGCCAAAGTCACAACTGGCTTTCATGGCTAAGGCAGGACTAGAACTCCCCGTCTCCTGGTGATTGGCCCAAAGTCACCCAATCGTCTGTCATGGCTAAGGCAGGACTAGAAAAACCAGCAGATGGTGAGTTCTAGTCCTGTCTTAGCCATGGAAGCCAGCTGTGCGACTTTGAGCCAACTATCAGGAAATGGTGAGTTCTAGTCCTACCTTAGGCATAAAAGCCAGTTGTGACTTTGAGCCAATCACCAGGAGACAGGGAGTTCTAGTCCCACTTTAGGAAAGGAAACAAAGTGGGTGATTTTTTCAATGTCAACCTGTTCAATTCTGCACAGTCTAATATCTTTGTTATTATATCCACTTCCAATGGGATTTTGTCTGCTTTCCAATTTTTGTGCTAATGCAATTCTAGCTGCTGTTATTATCTGTACAATCAAATATGAATCTTCTTTACTATATTTCCTCTGGTAGAATACCCAATAAAAATATCCCTGGCTTAAACTCTACGGGTTGATGTATCATTTTCTCTAACCATGATAGTATTTTAATGTGTGGGAAACTTCACAGACCTTACTCTAAATCAGGGGTAGTCAACCTTTTTATACCTACCGGCCACTTTTGTATCTCTGTTAGTAGTAGAATTTTCCAACCGCCCACCGGTTCCACAGGAAGGGTGATTGATAAAGTAGGGGAGTCAATTGAATTAAAAAAAGGGAAAGTGCTTCATTATTGGACAAAACCCCGACCGCCCACCATGAAAGCTGGAACGCCCACTAGGGGGCGGTAGGGACCACGTTGACTACGAGAGAGAGAGAGAGAGAGAGAGAGAGAGAGAGAGAGAGAGAGAGAGAGAGAGAGAGAGAGAGAGAGATTAGATAGATAAGATAGATATAGAGGTAGATATAGTTATTGAGATAGATAGATAGAGAGAGAGAGAGAGAGAGAGAGATTAGATAGATAAGATAGATATAGAGGTAGATATAGTTATTGAGATAGATAGATAAAGAGAGAGAGAGAGAGAGAGAGAGAGAGAGACCAGGGGTAGTCAACCTTTTTATACCGACCGCCCACTTTTGTATCTCTGTTAGTAGTAGAATTTTCTAACCGCCCACCGGTTCCACAGGAAGGGTGATTGATAAAGTAGGGAAGTCAATTAAATTTAAAAAAAAGGGAAAGTGCTTCATTATCAGACAAGACCCCGACCGCCCACCACGAAAGCTGGAACACCCACCCACGGGTGGTAGGCACCAGGTTGAGCTCCACTGGTCTAGAAAGATAAGCAGGGGCCACTTTGGGGAGGCGTTTATAGAGGATTCTCTATTTTCTTTTTCAGCTGCAAAGATCCTTAAGCCTTCCCCACTTCTTAAAAACTGCGTATCCTCACACGTTTACCTTCTTCGTATCGAGGCTGCAAAAGGCTTTTAGCGGGAAAGCAGTTGGTGGGGTAAGACTGCCCATCATCCAACTTATACATGGCCGCTACGGTCTCCCTTCAGCCCTTAAGGCAAAGCAAAATGTTAATTAAAACTTTTGCAGCAGCAACAACCAAAACAAATGCAGCTTTTGAAATCTCCTTCGATAGAGTCCTGGAGGAAGGGAGTTCCTCTGCATGGTGGGGACACAGATAAGCCTCCAGGTGGCCTCAAGGACCCTCGAAAAGGATGCAAAGGACCAGCTGTCTGCCAGGAGCATCAATCCTTCCCTTCCCCACCATCCGGTCAGAGCTGAAGAAGCTTCTTGGATGAGAAACGAAATGTCTTCAAAGGAAAAAACAAGAAAGTCCAGTTGAAAAAAGCACCTTTGGGACAACCAGGACCTTGGATGACGGAGAATTTTTACTTTGAGCTACATAATTTGGGACCAAGACCCTTGGAATGGGGTGGGAGTAGGAATGGACTTCCAGAGGGAAAAATGGCAGACTACAAGAACCATTGGCCCCACTCAGGTGGTCCTGAGGACACAGGAAAACCTCCAGGTGGCCTCAAGGACCCTCTAAAAAGGATGCAAAGGACCAGCTTTGTCTGCAAGGAGAATCAATCCTTCCATCCTCCACCATCTGGTCAGAGTTGAAGAAGCTTCTTGGATGAGAAGCGAAATGTCTTCAAAGGTAAAAACAAGAAAGTCCAGTGGCCTCCAGAAAAAGCACCTTTGGGACAACCAGGACCTTGGATGACGGAGAATCTCTGCAGACTTTATCTCTCTTTGCAAAAAAACCCCAAACAATCCCTAGACTTTTGCAATCCCTGTTTTTCTCCAGGGGAGCCTGCTTAACAATGTCACTGCTTAACAAAGCAGCCAGGCCTCTGTGACACAACTCACAGGGACCCTTCCCCAGAAGGCCCTGCCAGGGGGGGGGGGGACCAACACCTGCCCAGACCAGCAATGCGGGTGACACATGGCGACGTGAGGGTCCAAATCAACCTGAACCATTGCTGCAATGACCCGCTCCAAGACCAGGCCCCAGAGATCTCGTCACCTCCTTCACGGAACCCGCCAGCCCCCTCACGGAGCCTGCCACCCCCGACACGGGGCCTGCCACCCCCCTCGAGCGCAGCAAACACCAGCCACAAAGTAAGCAGAGAACCAT
This sequence comes from Rhabdophis nuchalis, assembly GCA_039707465.1. Lineage (NCBI taxonomy): Eukaryota > Metazoa > Chordata > Lepidosauria > Squamata > Natricidae > Rhabdophis > Rhabdophis nuchalis. The sequence goes on from CM077649.1 coordinate 66,575,680, forward strand.
GCATGTTCTTGGGCTGGGGAGGTGGGGGGGTGTGTGTGCATCACCATTGAAACCCCGGGCGTAGGAATCCCGAGATTTAAAACCACTCTCGCCCGTGACTTCTGCTTCCAATCCATCGAAGAAGCTGGAATAAGAGAGGATAAGGGCCGGTAGCGTTCCTTGAGGTCATCTAGTCCAACCCCCCAAAAAACCCTCAGCCACAACCAGCAATTTTGATCACCATGCTGCAAACGAGATGTTTTAAAAAGAGTTCAGAGAAGAGCAACTTCGACGATTCAAGGTGCTGGTCACCATCTTCAAAGCGCTCCATGGCTCGGGACCTAGTTATCTGCGGGATCGCATCCTACCCCATACATCCCTTCGGCCGATTCGCTCCCACAGAGAGGGGCTTCTCCGGGTGCCGTCCACTAGGCAATTCCAGCTGGTGACGCCCAGGGGAAGGGCCTTCTCTGTGGCGGGTCCGACCCTCTGGAACGACCTTCCCCCCGAACTTAGATCTATCCCGGACCTACGTTCCTTCCGTCAGCAACTAAAAACCTATTTTTTCCAACAGGCCGGCCTGGCCTAACCTACCGTTTTTAGCCTCAGTTGTTTAGTAGAGAAATTTTAAATTGGGTTTTAGGGATTTTAATGGGGTAGTTTTTAGCACAGGGTGTAATTTAATATAGTTTTAATGTATTTATGTATTTATTGTGATGCATTGTATTTTTATATTTGCCTGTGCACCGCCCCGAGTCCCTTTGGGGAGAGCGGGCGGTTAATAAGTCGAATAAATGAAATGAAATGAATAAATGATTAAAGGCCTGGAGACTGAAACCTATGAAGAACGGCTGCAGGATTTGGGTCCTGGCTAGTCTAAAGAAAAGAAGGACTAGGGGAGCCATGAGAACAGTGTTGTGGCCGCCACTGGTCTGAGATGGTATAAGGTTTCCTGCTTGAGCAGGGGGTTGGACTAGATGACCTCTAAGGACCCTTCCAATCCTGTTATTCTCTTATTCTGCTACTCTAATCAAGAAGAAAACTAACCTGGAACTAAGGGGAAACTTCCTGACAGTGAGGACAATTAACCAGGGGAACTGCTCGCCACCAGAAGTTGTGGATGCTCCATTCCTGGAGGCTTTGAAGAAGAGACTGGGCAGCCACTGGTCTGAGATGGTGTATTGGCTCTCCTGCTTGAGCAGGGGGGGGTTGGACTAGATGACCTCCGCGGTCCCTTCCAGCTGATTCATCCTATCCCAAACCCCAGTATGGGATGGGGGAGGACTACATAAGCCATAATCCACACCCACTCGGGGTTGTGGAGCCAGACCAGCTGGGGGAGGTGATGGGGATTGTAATACCACGCGGGGAAGGAGGAATGAATGAATTAACGGGAGGGGAAAAAAGACATAATTAAAACTTATTATGAAGAGGGGGGGCAAACCATAGAGCGTCGAGTCCTCCCGTGGCTAGAAAGCCTCCCGCGCTTTTTCTCTTTCCCACCCCCTACTTCCAAGCAACAGGGAGGACGGAAACGGCTCCGATTCCGGCTTCAGCCCCCACAGCTGGTCGGCCGTCCGTCCGTCCTTCCTTTCTCCGGTCCAGGCGAGCCGCGATTCCCTCGCGTTTTCCCTCACGTTTCCCTCCCGAGGCCGCCGCGTAGCCATGGCAACCCCCCCGCCGCGAACTCCACTTCCCAGGCTGCCCCGCGCGCGGGCGCGGCTCCCTATAGGGCGGCACCTCCCCGTCCCGGCGTGCCCCGCGCCGGCCTCTCCCCGCTCAGCCAATCAGCGGCGAACAGGTCGCGAAGGGGGAAAGGAGGAGCCAAGATGGCGGCGAAAGTCGGCGGCGGCGGCGCGGCAGGCGGCGGCGGCGGCGGAGCCAACAAGAACGGGATCCTGGACAAGGTAGCGGCCCTCGGCCTCCGGGTCCCCGAGGCGGGGATGGATGGAGAAGGCCCGTCCCGGGACGAGGCAGCGAGGGCGGCCTAGGTGAAGGCCTCCCCGGGCCTTCCTCAGCAGTTTCTCTCTACCCCCGAATGGGCCGCCTCGGCTCGCCACGTCGCCCCGGGAGCTGAGGGGGCCGCTGGGCCTCGGGAGGGAGAGAGGAAGGGCGAGGCCCCCGCTGGGATAAGGCTGAGCATGTCAGAAACGCGGGGACTACAACTCCCAGAATCCTCAGCCCGTCAGGGAGACGCAGGTGTGTGTGTGGTGTGTGTGTTGTGTGAGGAGGAAGCTGCTTGTTGATTGGCCAGCTGGGAATTCTTAAAGGGGCCGCATCCACACGTGTTTGACCCCCCCTGGGAATCCTGCAGGGAGAGCCTGCTTCTCCCTCCACTGAGGATTTTGGATTTATTCGTTTATTAATTTAATATTTCATCCCGTATGTGTTGCATTGCGCCCATATTTCTTTTATCTGTGTCTGTGTATCTGTTGGATGTTCTGTTTACATTGATATTTGTGCTGGTGCTACAGGTGGCTCTCGACTTGCGGCGGTTCATTTAGCGGCAGAAATGACAGCGGCATGGACAACAGTGACTTAGGGCCGTTTGTCACACTTAACGACATTGCAGGACACACACATCCATGATTACGTCATCAAAAGTCAGATGCATGGCAATTGACTTGTCTTTACAATACAATACAATACAATAGCAGAGTTGGAAGGGACCTTGGAGGTCTTCTAGTCCAACCCCCTGCGTGGGCAGGAACCTTATACTATTTCAGACAAATGGCTATCTAACATCTTCTTAAAGACTTCCAGGGTTGGTGCATTCACAACTTCTGGAGGCAAGCTGTTAATGACAGTCTTTATGACAGTCGCAGTGTCCGGGGGTGTGTGTGTCACGTGATCCCCATTTTGCGACAGGGAAGTCACATTCACTTAACAACCATCTAACTCACTTGACAGCTGCAGGGAGAACTTAGTTCTATCTTAATTTAGGATTTCATCCCGTATGCATTGCATTGCGCCCATATTTCTTTTATCTGTTGGATGTTCTGTTTACATTGATATTTGTGCTGGTACTACAGGTGGCTCTCGACTTGAGACGGTTCATTTAGCAGCGGAAATGACAGCGGCACGGACAACAGTGACTTAGGGCCGTTTGTCGGCCTTAACGGCCATTTGTCACACTTAACGACATTGCAGGACACACACACACCCATGATTCCATCATCAAAAGTCAGATGCATGGCAACTGACTCGTCTTTATGACGGTCGCAGTGTCCGGGGGTCACGTGATCCCCTTTTTGCGACCTTCTGACAAACGGGGGAAAGCCGCATTCACTTAACAACCATCTGAGTAACTTGACAGCTGCAGGGAGAGCCTAGTTCTACCTTCATTTAGGTTCTCATCCCGTATATGTTGAATGGTGCACATAATTCTTTTAAATTTATGTCTATGTATGTCTGTGTATCTGTTGATGTTTTATTTACATTGATATTTATGCTGATACGCACAAGTAGTCCTTGATTTGCCATGGTTCATTTAGTGACCAAAATGACAGCTACACGGAGAAAAGTGTTGTATTGTGCACGGTTTGTTTTTTTTAATATAACTATGTATGTGTAAGGGCTCAATGGCTAATTTGTAGTTATCATTTTTCGCTTATAGTCCTGTCAAGACATCAGTTACTGGATCTTAAGAAATAAAGTCTTCTTTGTTGTTTTACTACTTAGAGGAGGAAAGCTTTTCATAGCAGCATTGGCTTTACTGGTTTCTTTTTCTTTGTTTCTGTGTTGAGAGTAAAAACACACGGTGTCGAATGGATCTGAGCCTTTCAGCCCTTCCTTTAGAGCAGGGGTCTCCAACCTTTGCAACTTTAAGTCTGAAGGACTTCAGCTCCCAGACTTCTCCAGCCAGCTTTGCTGGAGCTGAAGTCCTTCAGACTTAAAGTTGCAAAGGTTGGGGACCCCTGCTTTAAAAAGCTGGCTGGAGAATTCTGGGAGCTGAAGTCCTTCAGACTTAAAGTTGCAAAGGTTGGAGACCCCTGCTTTAAAAAGCTGGCTGGAGAAGTCTGGGAGCTGAAGTCCTTCAGACTTAAAGTTGCAAAGGTTGGGGACCCCTGCTTTAAAAAGCTGGCTGGAGAAGTCTGGGAGCTGAAGTCCTTCAGACTTAAAGTTGCCAAGGTTGGAGACCCCTGCTTTAAAAAGCTGGCTGGAGAAGTCTGGGAGCTGAAGTCCTTCAGACTTAAAGTTGCAAAAGTTGGAGACCCCTGCTTTAAAAAGCTGGCTGGAGAGGTCTGGGAGCTGAAGTCCTTCAGACTTAAAGTTGCAAAGGTTGGAGACCCCTGCCTTAGAGGAGATTCTGGTCCATAAGCAAGTTTATTTGCCTGGTTTGATTTTTTTTTTTTTAAGATTAGAATTAAGTTGTCATTCCGGACAGTTGACATTTTTTTAGATATGGCCGTTGGGTTTCCAAAAAGATGATGTGTCCTTTTTTTGAAACTAGCAACAGGAAGTCGACCGGTAGGAGGAAGAAACGGCAAAATGAGAAGTGAGGCGAGGTGTTTTTTTTTAGACATTGATAAGAGAGTCACTTGACTGACTCCAAGCAGGCTGGGTTCACGCCCAGGTAATGCTCGGCTTACCACCACAATTGAGCTACAATTTCCATCGCTAAGCAGGACGGTTCTTAAGTGAGTTTTGCCCCGTTTTACGGATTTTCTTGCCACGGTTGTTAAGTGAATCACTAGGGCTGTTAAGTTAGTCACATGGTTGTGAATCTGGCTTCCCTACTGACTTTGCCAAGGCCGTGTTTCTCATCCTTGGCGACTTTAACAGCTGGGCTGGCTGGGGGATTCTGGGAGTTGAAGTCGATGTTTTAGCCACTAAGCCACCAGGTTCTCCTCCTGATCAGCTGAGCCAGGGGAATAAGTATATGACACAAACATATATATATATATATGATCAGGATGAGAGCCTGTGGCCTAGTGGCAATTACAACTGCCTCACATGTAATACTTCCCTGGTTCGAATCCCAGTAAGGGTATGGCTAGCTCAGTGATGGCGAACCTATGGCCCGGGTGCCACAGGTGGCACGCGAAGCCATTTCTGAGGGCACGCGAGGCGTTGCCCTGTCAGTTCAAGCGCACACGAGCATGCTGGCCAGCTGATTTTTGGCTTTGATTTTCGGCCAGTTTTTGCTCTCCTGAAGCCTCCAGAGGGAGAACAATGGCTCAATGGGCAACCCGGAAGTCCATTCCTGAACTTCCAATTTGTGTGTTGGGCCTTTTTTTGCCCTCCCCGGGCTCCAAAAAAAGCCATGTGCACATGCGCGGGGCAGCAGAGGGTGTCACGCGTGCATGTTCAGGGGACACGGCATGGGAGGCATTAAATTATGGGTATGGGCACATGAGCGCGCACAATAGCGCGAGCGTGTGTGCTTTTGGCACCCGAGGCTAAAAAGGTTCGCCATCACTGGGCTAGCTGAGGAGAGCTAAATAGCTTGAAATAGATCTATACTAGTCTCCCTTATTTATTTACTTATCAGCACAAAGAGGGACTCCCACAGAGAGGGGCTTCTCTGGGTGCCATCCACTAGGCAATGCCAGCGGGTGACGCCCAGGGGAAGGGCCTTCTCTGTGGCGGGCCCGACCCTCTGGAACGACCTTCCCCCCGAACTTAGATCTATCACGGACCTCCGCTCCTTCCGCCAGCAACTAAAAACCTACTTTTTCCAACAGGCCGGCCTGGCCTAACCTACCGTTTTCAGCTCTTTTCAGTTTAGTAGAGAAATTTTATATTGGGCTTTAGGGATTTTTAATGGGGTAGTTTTTAGCACAGGGTGTAATTTAATATAGTTTTAAGTATTTATGTATTTTTTGTGATGTATTTTTATATTTTCCTGTGCACTGCCCCGAGTCCCTCTGGGGAGAGGGGGTGGTTAATAAATCGAATAAATGAAATGAAATGAAATGCAACACACACACACACACACACACACACATAAAGACATCTGTATTGTTGCAAGCTTGCAAGTTTCATCGTTGTACTGGTGATATGCTTTGTACAAAAGCTAATTCTGGGTGCCTTTGTGATTTCTAATTTCTGATGTAAATGCTAAGACCACCCTGTGTGTCTTTTCCCCAGCAGCAGTCGTGTTGTTAAATCTGAATTTCATAACCGGATCCAGGGCAGTGCTTGTCAAGACAAACGACAGTCTTCGCCCAGCCTACCAAGCAAAATTCAGTCGTTTTAATTTAATGTTTGTGTGAATCCAACACGGGGCGGAAATGAGGAAGCATTTGCCATCTTCTCCTTCCTCCCCCCCCCTCTTAATTTGTTTCGTGCCCCTTAAATTATGTTTCTAACCTCTTAAATGTGTTCTAACCCTCTGAATTTGTTTCTAAACTTCTTTTTTTTTTTTTGCCCCATAGTGGAAAATCGACGACAAACCCGTGAAAGTGGACAAATGGGACGGGTCAGCGGTGAAGAATTCGCTGGACGATTCCGCCAAAAAGGTAAAGCCCACCCCCCCCCCCCCCCCAGTTCTGTTGTCTATTAATTCCCATACAAACAAACACACACACACTCTGCTTGTTTTCATGCTGGTCAGCTTAGAATATGTGTGTGATTCTGTAGTGCAGGGGTCTCCAACCTTTGCAACTTTAAGTCTGAAGGACTTCAGCTCCCAGACTTAATTCTGGGAGCTGAAGTCCTTCAGACTTAAAGTTGCCAAGGTTGGAGACCCCCGCTTTAAAAAGCTGGCTGGAGAAGTCTGGGAGCTGAAGTCCTTCAGACTTAAAGTTGCAAAGGTTGGAGACTCCTGCTTTAAAAAGCTGGCTGGAGAAGTCTGGGAGCTGAAGTCCTTCAGACTTAAAGTTGCCAAGGTTGGAGACCCCTGCTTTAAAAAGCTGGCTGGAGAAGTCTGGGAGCTGAAGTCCTTCAGACTTAAAGTTGCAAAGGTTGGAGACCCCTGCTTTAAAAAGCTGGCTGGAGAAGTCTGGGAGCTGAAGTCCTTCAGACTTAAAGTTGCAAAGGTTGGAGACCCCTGCTTTAAAAAGCTGGCTGGAGAATTCTGGGAGTTGAAGTCCTTCAGACTTAAAAGTTGCAAAGGTTGGAGACCCCTGCAGTAGTGTATGTGCATTCCTCTGCATTGTTTAAGGACCCTTTCCTCCTCAAGGTGTTGAGAGGCCTCCCTGACAGCCCCCCATCACAACAAGCAAACCCTACTCCCTTCTAGCACTGATGATGTTACGTAGTTGGGTCCTGAAATGTCTGCCAGAAAACAACCACCCCCAGAGAGCACCTAAGGAGCCCACAGTCCTCCCTCTCCGTTTCTTCTTCTCTTTCTCCTTCCCCTCTTCTTCCTTCTCCTCCGCTCCACAAATCCCATTCCTTTATAGCACTGAAGAAGTTACCTTGTTGGGTGATGAAACGTCTGCAAGAAAACAGCCAAGCTCCAAGAGCATTGAAGGACCTCAGTCCTCCCACTCTTCTTTTTCCTCCTCTTTCTCCTCCTCCTCCTCCTCCTCCTCTAACCCCTCCTCATTTCTAGCACTGATGATGTTCCATAGTTGGGTCATGAAATATCTGCAAGAAAACCACCACCCTAACCCAACCCAACCCCAGCCCAGAGAACACCAACCCCTCCCCCCCCTTCGAACCCTGAGCCCCAAAGATTCTCTTCAATATCAATATCAATAATCAATAATTTAATTTGTTGACCGCTCCCTCTCCCCAAAGGGACTCGGAGCGGTGCACAGGGAGAATAAAACAATAAATACACATACACATGATAAAAACAAATTAAATATATCCCTGCGCTAAAAATTACCAATTAAAATACTAAAATCCCTATCTAAAATTATTAACAATCCCATAGACGAGAGACTACCCTAGGCCGGCCAAGCAGAACAGATATGTTTTTAGTTTTAGACGGAAGGAGCGGAGGTCCGTAGTTGTTCTAATGTCGGGGGGAAGGTCGTTCCAGAGGGCTGGGCCCGCCACAGAGAGAGCCCTTCCCCTGGGCGTCGCCCGCTGACAGAGTCTAGTGGACGGCACCCGGAGAAGCCCCTCTCTGTGGGAGCGAATCGGCCGTGAGGATGTATGGGGCAGGATCCGATCCCGCAAATAGCTAGGTCCCGAGCCATGGAGCGCTTTGAAGATGATGACTAGAACCTTGAAGTGCACCCGGAAGACGACAGGCAGCCAGTGCAGCTCGCGCAAGAGCGGTGTTACATGGGTAAACCTTAAGGTTCCCATAATTGCTCGCGCGGCTGCATTCTGGACTAGCTGAAGTCTCCGAGTGCACCTCAAGGGGAGCCCCATGTAGAGAGAGTTACAATAGTCCAGTCGGGATGTCACGAGAGCATGAGTGACTGTGCGAAGGGCGTCCCGATCCAATAGGGGGCGCAACTGGCGAACCAGGCGAACCTGGTAGAACACCCTCCTGGCCATGGCTGTCACTTGATCTTCCATGGACAGCCGGGCATCCAGGAGGACACCCAAGTTGCGCGCCCCATCCACTGGGGCAAGATGTTCGCCCCCCAATGGCGAACATCTTCCTCTCGGCGAACCCCTTCCTTCCCTTTGAGGGTGCAAGTCCTCGGCTAACGTGGGTCCTTCTCTTCCGACCAGGTCCTTTTGGAAAAGTATAAGTACGTAGAGAACTTCTGCTTGATCGACGGGCGCCTTATCATCTGCACCATCTCCTGCCTCTTCGCCATCGTGGCTTTAATATGGGATTACCTTCACCCCTTTCCGGAGTCGAAGCCGGTGCTTGCCGTCTGCGTGGTGTCATATCCTTTTTCCGCTGCTCCCTGTCTCCAAAGGGAATGATCCACTTTGCATCAGTTGCTGGTTGCTTTGTGGGGCAACCCGGAAGCTCTGAGCTGAGTTTCCTGGAATCTTTTTTTGTTTTTGCCAGCTTTAAGGAATGCTCGGGTGGGTGGGTGGGTGGAGAGATGCGTGGGTGGAGAAATTGACGGACGGGCGGGTGGGTGGGTAGGTGGAGAGATTGGAGGGTGGAGAAGTGGATGGATGGATGGAGAGATGGGTGGGTGGAGAAGTGGATGGATGGATGGAGAGATGGGTGGATGGAGAAGTGGATGAACGGATGGGTAGGTGGAGAGATGGGTAGGTGGAGAAGTGGATGGATGGAGAGATGGGTGGGTGGAGAAGTGGATGGACGGATGGATGGATGGAACAGCTTGCCTCACAGTTTTGAGTGCTCTTATCACTGGAGGTCTTCGAAAAAAGGTTGGACAGCCATTTGTCTGGGATGATATAAGGTCTCCTCGTTTGGACAGGGGTTGGACTAGAAGGCCTCTGGGGCCCCTTAGGATTCTATGACGCTAGTCTCTTTCTTTAACCTGGCCCAACGTATTTCATCATGATGGGAATTCTGACCATCTATACCTCATACAAGGAGAAGAGCATCTTCCTGGTAGCGCATAGGAAAGATCCCACAGGAATGGACCCCGACGACATCTGGCAGCTTTCGTCAAGTCTGAAAAGGTACCTCCTCCCCTCCCCTCTTTCTCCCAGGACCCCCTAAATGTCTGCCTAGAAGGGAAATGGTTACCTTGGAGGGTGGGGGGATTCAGGCCAGCTCCCAGAGGTCCATTCATTGCACACACACCCCGCACCCCCCCTCTCCCCCCCATACGGAGAGAGTTTAGTTGAAGTCATCACCAATACAGGCACAAAATAGTTTGGATTGCAAGAGTTCCCACCTTCTCCCGACCCACAGCTGAGTGACCAGTCATTAAGTGAGGAATACCTCTATCATCAGGAGGTCACAATTTAATGTAATCTTTTATTTTTTTATTTATTTTGTTTCTTATTTATTTTATTTATTTTATTTGTTATTTTATATTTCATTTTATATTATTTTAAGTTTCTATTTTTTATATTTTATTCATTTTTTATTTTACCTTATTTATTTTGTTTTGTTACGTTATTTCTCATTTTTACTTTGTATTTTATTCATTTTATTTCATCTTATTTTATATATATATGTTTTCGTAGATTTTCACGGGTGTAGGTATGCTGGCATAGCTGGCTTCGGGGATTTTCCCGTGTATAAGGCATAGAAATGTTATTGCAACGTTTCGACAAGATCTCACTTGTCATCATCAGGCAGACATCTCACTTGTCATCATCAGACAGAAGCCTGCCGTTTCGACAAGTGAGATTTTGTCGAAACGTTGCAATAACATTTCTATGCCTTATACACGTGAAAATCCCCGAAGCCAGCAATGCCAGCATATATATATATATATGCCATGATTGAAATGGTATCTAACTTTAAATGCTACAGCGAAATGTAATTGGCTGCTGCTTCCTCACTCAGCCATAAGGGGGAGCCGGAATCACAGTTAGACGCTGATAGTTTTGAATGGAGACTCTGGATGTTGGGTTAGATCAGTGGAAGGCGAAGAAGCAAGGAGGTTCGTGGATTGAACGACTGTAAGCCAACTGTTTGAGTTATAGACTGTACTTTGATTCAAGACTAACTATCACCGTTTGTGAAGAAGTAATTTATTTTCCCACCACAAGTAAAGTCTACTTGTTTTTACCATCAGTGCCTGTGATTCTGAGTGTGTCTATCTAGCAACATATCTCTTGCTGCAAATTCCGTTGCACAGCTCTCTCCTCAACAGAGGTTTTTTGTTTCTTGGCTATTGAAGGAGGCACGCCTGACTCCTGTCTATTCCCTTGCAGATTTGACGACAAATACAGCCTGAAGATGACATTCATCAGCGGCCGAAGCAAGCAGCAGAGGGAGGCGGAGTTCACCCGATCCATCGCCAAATTCTTCGACGGCAATGGGACCTTAGTCATGGAGACCTTTGAGCCCGAGGTCTCCAAGCTTCACGACAGCCTGCTGACGGAAAAGAAGCTGAAATAGGCTGCCGGCCATCTTCCCGCTTAGATCATGCTGAAGCTTTAAAAGTCAATAAAGCACTCGAAGCCACCACCTAAGGCAACCTTCCTTTTGTCCTCAACCTCTCCCTCCTTTCTCTCCTTCCCGCGGTCCATCCTTCTTTTAAGGAAGAGAGGGTTTTAATCTGCAAAGCAGATTTTAGAGCAGGAATCCCCAAACTTGGCAACTTTAAGACTGGTGGACTTCAACTCTCAGAATTCTCCAGCCAGCTATGCTGGCTGGAGAATTCTGGGAGTTAGAAGTCCACCAGTCTTAAAGTTGCCAAGTTTGCAGACCTCTGCTTTGGGAATCTAGGTTTTGGTTTGATTTTGCTTCCCTTTCGACCACGGATGCCCAATCTCGACCACTTCTAAGACTTCTGGACTTCAACTCCCAGAATTCCCCAGCCACGGGGGAATTCTAGAAGTCCCTCCCCCAAAGTCTTAAAAGTTTGCCAAAGTCAACTCCCCTGCTTTAAGACCGACATCCTCGGTGCTCGCCTGAGCGTGGCGATTTTCCTGGCCTTTTCTTTCGTTGCCAAACGAAGCCTCCTTACCTGTGTGCACCATCCCCAGCGCACCTTGAGATCGTTCCCTACTTGGGTCGTGAAACGTCTGCAAGAAAATCGCCACGCTCTAGAGCGCACCAAGGGACCACCCCACAGCTCGACCCTGAGCTAAAAATATTTTAAGGCTTTGGGAAGGTAGATTTGCAAAGCAGTTTTGGAGTTTTGGAAAAGTTGAGTCTACCTAATTATTATCTTTTTGTTAAATTTTATTTTAAAATTCTGCGGGCATTGTTCAAAACAATCAAAGACTGAACAGGAACTTGATTTCGGCAGGAAATGAGTTGTTTTGTTCATTGTGGATGTGTTTCTCAATTATGTCTGTCATTCAACCAATTTGTCAAGGTCCACTTTTCTTTTAAAAAAAAAATATTTTGGAGAGTGGGAATTTGATTTTGGAGGTTTGAAGATACTGGTGCTCCTCGACTAATGGACACAATTGAGCCCAAAATTTCTTGTTGCTAAGTGAGACATTTATTAAGTGAGCTCTGCCCCATTTTACAACCTTTCTTGCCACTGTTGTTAAGTGAATCGTTGCAGCTGTTAACTTTGAACGACCAGTAAATGAACCGTTGTAATTCGAAGACTGCCTGCAAAAGGGAAAACGGTGATGATTTAAAAAATATTTTCCATCTCTGCTTTGTCCCCTTTTGGTGCATTTTGTCCATGCAGTTGGTTTTTTTTTTAAAGGTAGAAAACTTTTGTTCCTTGCATAAATGCCATTTTCTAAAAATAGTGGGTTTCCCCCCCCCCCCCTCCCCAAATAAAAGACAAAAACTTAACATGACAATTGTGGAATTGTTCAATAGTGGGATACACAGTGTTGTCCTTTTTTTTTTTTTGGTAGATTGCAATTCTAATTATTTCCACCTGCATCCACCCAGAGCTGATGTGAGTCACTTAGTGGAATATATAGGGACATTCATAAGAGATTTCATTCACAGCCTTAATAAAAGCTATAAATTAACTAAGTAATTATAAATATGGTAAGTTTTTTAAAAAGAGCCACTTCGGTGTAGTGTTTAAGGTCAGAAACTGTGAGTTCTAATCTGGTCTTGGGCACCAAGGCAGCTGGGTGATTGTGCCAGCCACTTTATCTCAGACCTAGGAAGGAGGCAATGGCAAATACTTCTGAAAAGGGCTGCCAGGAAAATGCCAGGCTCTGAAAATTAGACACGATCGAACGGGAGGATAAAAATTAGAAACAATATCGGGGAACGAATGAACGATTCGCAATAGAGGCGTGCATTTGTTTCTTAAGATCATTGCAGTGCAAAGCACGGATATTTTTTATTCCTGCTAGAATTCTTGCTGTGGACTTTCGGTGTTTCAATATTTACAATGCAGTCGTGTAGAGCAGGGGTCTCCAACCTTTGCAACTTTAAGTCTGAAGGACTTCAGCTCCCAGACTTCTCCAGCCAGCAAAGCTGGCTGGAGAAGTCTGAGAGCTGAAGTCCTTCAGACTTAAAGTTGCAAAGGTTGGAGACCCCTGGTGTAGAGAATTGCAGATGGGAACTTCCCCAGAGCTGTCTTTTAAGGAAAGCAAAGCTGGCTGGAGAAGTTTGGGAGCTGAAGTCCTTCAGACTTAAAGTTGCAAAGGTTGGAGACCCCTGGTGTAGAGAATTGCAGATGGGAACTTCCCCAGAGCTGTCTTTTAAGGAAAGCAAAGCTGGCTGGAGAAGTCTGGGAGCTGAAGTCCTTCAGACTTAAAGTTGCAAAGGTTGGAGACCCCTGGTGTAGAGAATTGCAGATGGGAACTTCTCCAGAGCTGTCTTTTAAGGAACACACCTTGGAATAAGCAATAATAAAAAAATATATTGCCGTTCCTTATTAAAAACGGACAACAATTTGGCTATAAAATCGCCCGGGAATTTGGGATCCGTGTGTATCTGTCTTTTAAAACAGGGTGTGAAAAGACAGAGCAATATATCAGTGTTACTTTGAAGTTGATAAAAAGGACCCTGATCTTGTAATTCGCTGCAAGGTGGGATCAGCAGCTGCGTCTCTAACCACTGTGCATTGTTGCTGGCGATGGGCGCATCCCTCCTCATCTGTCAGGGATTATGTGGGATTAACAGCACATTAGTATATCTATGGAGCTTCTCAGTCATCTAGATCCTCTCTCCTCCTTTTCCATCGTACTCCTTCCTTCTCTTTTCCCTTCCTTATTTTCTCCCTCCCTTTACCTTTTCCCCCTACTCCTTCCTTCCTTCCTTTCCCCTTTTCCCCTTCCTTTTTTCCCTCCCTCCTTTTTCCCTTCCGTTTTCCTTTCCCCTTCCTTGTTTCCTTCATTCCTTCCTCCCCCCCCTTCCTTCCTTTCCCCTTTTCCCTTCCTTTTTTCCCTCCCTCCTTTTTCCCTTCCGTTTTCCTTTCCCCTTCCTTGTTTCCTTCATTCCTTCCTCCCCCCTTCCTTCCTTTCCCCTTTTCCCTTCCTTTTTTCCCTCCCTCCTTTTTCCCTTCCGTTTTCCTTTCCCCTTCCTTGTTTCCTTCATTCCTTCCTCCCCCCCCTCCTTCCTTCCTTCCTTTCCCCTTTTCCCCATCCTTTTTTCCCTCCCTCCTTTTTCCATTTCCCTCCTTCCTTCCTTTTTCCAGCCGCCTTCTTTCGTGCACAGTTGAATATCATCAGTCTTGGGCTACTGGGTGGGAAGGCTGGCCCCTTTCTCACAGCAGTCTGCCCCCCAGTTAAGGCGCCCTCCATCTTCCAGCAGATGGGCCCTCAGAGGCAGCCCCTTGGAATCGCCCAGGTAGTCCCCGACTTACGACCACGACTGAGGCCAAAATACGCCCCCGTTTTTTGACCTTTCTCGCCTCAGGTTGTTATCACTGCAGTTGATAAGTTGTACCACCTGGTTGTTAAGTGAATCTGGCTTCCTCCGTTGACGTTGCGTCTCGGAAGGTCGCAAAAAGGGATGACGTGGCCCTGGGACACAGCAACGGTCTTAAGTATGAACCAATGGCCAGACGTCTGGATTTGGATCACATCGTCATGCAGATGCTACAAGGGTGGTAGCTGAAAATAGTTCTAAGTCCCATTTTTCAACGCTGTTGTAGCTTTGAATGGTTACTAAATGAATTGTTGTAAGTCAAGGGCTCTCCTTATTGTATTGTCCAAATTCTCAACTAAAGCATCAGCAAATCTCTCTTTCTCCATCCAATTTCTCTCATCGCTCCCATCATCTATCTGTCTGTCTGTCTCTATCATCTATTTACCCATATTTCTCTCTCTCTCTCTCAATCATCTATCTAAATAAATCATGTCATCTATATATCAATCATCTATCATCTTCTATATCTATCTAATCTATCTATCTATCATCTCTCCATCCAGTTTCTGTCTGTCTATCTGTATCATCTGTCTGTTTACCCACCCACTATATTTCTCTCGCTCAATCATCTATGATCATCTATATCTATCTATCTATCTACCTACCTACATCCATCCAATTTCTCTCATCTCTCCCATCTATCTATCCATCATGTCTGTCTGTGTCTTTCTATCTATTTATATATCATCTGTCTATTTACCCACCCACTCTATATTTCTATCATCTATTTATCTAAATCAATCATCTATCATCATCATCTATATAGCAATCATCTATCATAATCTATACAGTATCCATCTATCTATCTCAATATCTATCTAAATCAATCATCTATCATCATCTATGTATTTATATCTATATCTATCTATCCATCCATCTCTATCTCAATATCTATCAATCTATCTAATCTCAATATCTATCTAAATCAATCATCTATCATCATCTATGTATTTATATCTATCTATCTATCTATCTATCTATCTATCTATCTATCTATCTATCTATCTATCTATCTCTATATCTATCTAAATCATCTATCTATGTATTTATATCCATCCATCCATCAATCCATCCATGTCTGTCTGTCTGTCTGTCTGTCTGTCTGTCTATCATCTATCTATCTATCTATCTATCTATCTATCTATCTATCTATCTATCTATCTATCTATCTATCTATCTATCTATCTATCTATTTATCTCTATCTATCTATCGCTAATCTTACCCAGAAATTCCACCCTTGGTTTATTTCGAAACTTCACTTGCCCCTCAGGGTGCTTCCCTCCAAGTCCCCCCCCCCCCCATCCCAGCTGGGGCTGGAAAACCTCTTTGGCCTTTAGGTCTCCAAGGAGTCGAAGATGGGTGTGAAAAAAAGGCAACCGACTCATTCGAATGGTATCTGCGGCTAATATATTTTATACACGGTGTCTTTCTGGAGTCTCGGAGCAATTCAGGGCCGAGAAAACCCCCCAAGGGGAAAGCAAGGTTGTCTTTCAAGGTGGAAATGGCTGGAGGGGGAGAAAAGTGGTCCCACGAATCACATGATCCCGCTTCAGATCCGGTTGGGGGTTGGATCTTTCCCTGCCGATGCTTCCGTGGACTCCTCAAACGATTCTGCCACCGATCCCTGCCAACGGAGAATCTGTCACTCAAAGCAGCCAGATAGAGAAAAGCGCATAGTTAAGATTCTAACCTAGGGGTGGGCAAACTTTGCAACTTTAAGTCTGAAGGACTTCAGCTCCCAGACGTCTCCAGCCAGCTTTGCTGGCTGGAGAAGTCTGGGAGCTGAAGTCCTTCAGACTTAAAGTTGCAAAGTTTGTCCACCCCTGCTCTAACCTCACCATTCAACAAAGGGTTTCAGGGGTCAGTTACATTTTTATTTTTATTTATTTTATTAAATTTATATCCCGCCCTTCTCCAAACGGACCCAGGGCGGCGCACAGGAATGTTAAAATACATGCAAAACATATAAAATTTAAAAAACTTATTCTAGTAAAACCTGTGCTAAAAACCGAATTAAAATCCCAAATTTAAAACTGTCTAATGGTCAATACAGGGGGTTACGCTAGGCCGGCTAGATGGAATAAATGTGTCTTCAGACACTTGCGGAAGAGGCGGAGGTCAGAGATGGTGCGGAGTTCAGGGGGTAGGTCGTTCCAGAGGGCTGGCCCAGCCACAGAGAAGGCTCTTCCCCTGGGTGTCGCCAGTCGGCATTGTCCAGCCGACGGCACCCTGAGGAGGCCCTCTCTGTGGGAGCGTATCGGTCTGAGGGATGTATGGGGCAGGAGGCGGTCTCGCATATAACTAGGCCCCGAGCCATGGAGCGCTTTAAAGATGGTCGTCAAGACCTTGAAGCGCACCCGAAAGACCACAGGGAGCCAGTGCAGCTCGCGCAGGATAGGTGTTATGTGGGAGTGTCTAGGCGCTCCCATAATCACCCGCGCGGCTGCGTTCTGGACTAGCTGCAGCTTTCGGGTGCACCTCAAGGGAAGCCCCATGTAGAGAGCATTACAGTAGTCGAGTCGAGAGGTGACGAGTGCTTGAGTGACTGTGCGTAGGGCACCCCGATCCAGTAAGGGGCGCAATTGGCGCATCAAGCGTACCTGATGGAACGCCCCCCTGGCCACGGCTGCCACGTGATCTTCCATAGACAGCCGGGAATCCAGGAGGACACCCAAATTGCGCGCCCTCTCCACGGGGGCCGGTGTTTCGCCCCCAATGGCCAGTGTTGGAATAATCTGGCTGAACCGGGGCGCCGGAAGCCACAGCCACTCAGTCTTGGACGGGTTGAGCTTGAGTTTGTTACCACCCATCCAGATCCGTACGGCCTCCAAACACCGGGACATAACCTCGACGGCATCGTTGGGGTGGTCTGGGGTGGATATGTACAACTGAGTATCATCAGCGTACAGATGATATCCCACCCCAAAACCATGGATGATCTCACCCAGCGGCTTCATATATGTGTTGAATAGTAGGGGCGAGAGGACCGACCCCTGAGGAACCCCACATATGAGGGGCCTCGAGGCCGACCTCTGCCCCCCTGTCAACACATATTGCGACCGACCAGAGAGGTAGGATGAGAACCACCGCAAAACGGTGCCTCCCAACCCCAACCCCCCCAGTCGGCGCAATAGGATACCATGGTCGATGGTATCAAAAGCCGCTGAGAGGTCTAATAGGACTAGGATAGAGGAATGTCCTCTATCCCGCGCCCTCCAGAGATCATCAACCAACGCGACCAATGCCGTCTCGGTGCTGTGCCCGGGTCGGAAGCCGGACTGGCGCGGGTCTAGATAATCAACTTCCTCCAAGTGTCGCGGAAACTGTTGGGCCACCACACTCTCAACAACCTTCACTAGAAAGTGGAGGTTGGAGACAGGACGATAGTTCTCTAATAATGCTGGATCCAGGGACGGCTTCTTGAGGAGGGGCCTCACTACCGCCTCTTTCAAGACGGCAGGCAAGGACCCCTCACTCAAAGATGCGTTAACAATGCCCTGGAGCCAGCCTCGTGTCGTCTCCCAGGATGCCAGTACAAGCCAGGAGGGACACGGGTCCATATAACATGTGGTAGCCCTAAGCCTCTTTGACAACTTGTCCATATCCTCGGTCGTAACAAAATCAAACTCCTCCCAAGATGGTGTCACAAGATCAGCCTCGGCCCGCTCGACTGGACCACTGTCGATGGAGGGTAACTCGTTCCGAATCCGAGTGATTTTCTCCTGCAGATAAATCCCAAATTCCTCTGCTCGACCCTGTAAAGGGGCTTCCCGCGGCCTCTGTTGAAGGAGGGAGCGGGTCACCCCAAACAGGGCGGCAGGGCGGTTATCTGCGGATGCAATAAGAGTGGCACAATACTCACGTTTGGCCACTCTTAACGCCACTAAGTAAGTCCTAATATGGTCTCTCACTAGTGTTCGGTCGGCTTCGGAGCGAGAAGATCTCCATCTGCTCTCTAGGCGTCTCTTGTGGCGCTTCATCTCCCTAAGCCCCTCGGTGAACCAAGGAGCCCAGGTGGTTCGTCGCCGCAAGAGAGGCCGCAAGGGCGCGACTCGGTCCAAGGCCCCCGTGGCCGCACTTAACCATGCGGCCACTAGGTCCTCAGTCGAGTCGCGGGGCAAGTCCACAGGAATTGGCCCAAGCTCCCTTTGGAACCTTATCGGGTCCATCAGGAGCCTGGGGCGGAACCATATAGGAATGTCCGGTTCCGCCTCCCCGCAGTGAAGTGCGGCGATCGGAAAGTCGAGCTGAAGGAGAGCGTGATCTGTCCATGACAGGGGTGTGATGGCTAGATCCCCTCTTCCCAGATCACTACTCCACTGTCCCGAGACGAAGATTAGATCCAGGGTGTGTCACCCCTCGTGTGTAGGGCCTACAACTACTTGGGTCAGGTCCATGGCTGTCATGGAAGCCATGAACTCCCGAGCTACCCCAGAGGTTTCGCCTGCCGACGGCAGGTTAAAGTCCCCCATGACTAACAGTCTGGGGGTCTCAACCGCCGCCTCGGCTATCACCTCTAGGAGCTCGGGCAGGGCTGTTGTCGTATAGCGAGGAGCCAGGTATACAACTAACACGCCCAACTGCCACCCTAGGCCCCACCTCACAAGGAGGGACTCGCACCCAGTCGTCTGAGGGATCGTGGTCTCCTTTGGCTCAAGACCTTCCCTAACCATAATCGCCACCCCCCCACCCCTCCCTAGGGCCCTAGGCTGATGAAAGACTCGGTATCCTGGTGGGCACATTTCTACGAGGGGATGTCCTCCCTCGTGGCCCAACCAGGTTTCCGTAATACCTACCAGGTCCGGGTCCCCCTCTGACACAAGGTCTCGGATGAGGGGGGCTTTTTGTACCACGGACCTGGCGTTACACAACATCAGCCTAGGGCCCCGGGTCTGTGGTTCTTGCCCACCTAGTCTGCGATGGGAGCATGGGGGGTTGGAGCGCGTAACCGCCCGTAGCCAGCAGCCGCGGTCCTCCAACCAATGATGTCCACCCCGTCTCCCACCGCCCCTGCCCCTCCCCAAGACCGAACTGATGGAAAATGCCTCAATGGAAACGGCCCCCCCTCCCTCCTCCTCCGTTCCTCTACTTCCGCCAGCCGGCCCAATAGATTGACGCCCCCCCACTTGACTATCCCTACCCTCCTCCCTGGAACCCCCTAAAATCCGAATTAAAAAGTTAAATAACCCCCCCCCCCCGAGTTTGCGCTTCGCCCACCTCTCAGGAGCAATAAGTCCATCCTCGAGGTGGGCCCGTGATAAACTAGGGGGCCAAGCCTGCGAGAGGGTAGACTCCCGCAGGCGAAGGAGAACTGACCTTGAATAAGATAACATTAGACGGCAGTTACAGATTTGCAAGTGGTGTTCGTTCCTATCTTCAGGAACTGACTGACCACCCAAACTCTGCCCTGGACTTCAAACTCTAGGACCCCGTTACGTCCCGTTCAGTGGTGGGATTCAAACAATTTCTACATGGGGCTCCCCTTGAGGTGCACCCGAAGACTTCAGCTTGTCCAGAATGCAGCCGCGCGGGCAGTTATGGGAACCTCTAGATTTTCCCATGTAACACCGCTCCTGCGCGAGCTGCATTGGCTGCCTGTCGTCTTTCGGGTGCGCTTCAAGGTGTTGGTCATCATCTTCAAAGCGCTCCATGGCACGGGACCTAGCTATCTGCGGGATCGCATCCTGCCCCATACATCCCTGCGCCCGATTCGCTCCCACAGAGAGGGACTTCTCCGGGTGCCGTCCACTAGGCTATGCCAGCGGTCGACGCCCAGGGGAAGGGCCTTCTCTGTGGCGGGCCCAGCCCTCTGGAACAACCTTCCCCCCCGAAATTAGAACAATCACGGACCTCCGCTCCTTCCGTCAAAAATTAAAAACACATTTCTTCTGCTTAGCCGGTCTGGGATAGCTTAACTGTTTTTTAGGGTTTTTTAGGGGTCTGTCTTAGTTTTAACATGGGATTTTAGCGCAGGGTTTTAATTTAATTCTTTTTAATACTGTATTGTTGGTGGTTTTTATATGTATTTTTATTTTCCCTGTGCCCCGCCTCGAGTCCCTTTGGGGGGAGAGAGCGGGTTATAAATTAAATTATTGATATTGATTGATATTGGATTTAACTGGTTCGCCCAAGGTCAGGTTGGCTGTGGTGGGAGGCTTGGCTCATCCCCGTCCTCCGGCTCCACCACGTATGAGGGACGAGCCTCCAACGATGGTCAACTGGGCGACCCAGTTGTTAAATGACTTCCCCCGCTATCACAGTGGATCTTGGGCGCTGGAATAAGAGAAACTGGAAAGGGAGCGGCTGGCGCGAGGGGAGGAGGAGGAGGAGGAGCAGAGAGAAGAAATTTTCTCCATTGCAGCACCATGCCCAGGATCCGCTTCGATAGCTTTGGATGGGGGAGATCTAGCAACCAGTTTGCCTGAACCGATGCGAACCGGCTGAATCCACCGCTCTGGAACTCCTTTTCCTTAGTGACTCAAGTCATGGAGAAGATCTGCTAAATGAGCCATGGAGAAGCTTCCAGTTTTGGGGCCAGTATCTCCAAGTCTGAGGTTGTCCAGTTAGTTGGAAGGTTCTACTCAAAGGTGGGTTGCTCCCAGCATTATTGCCAGTGCAGTGTGCACAAAAAATTGGGCGTGCATTTGCACAGAAATCGGTCTGTACTTGTGCAAAACGTTTTTTAAAAAACAACCACAAATTTGTGCAATTATAATTGTTCCGCCAAAAATGAAGAGGGCAGCCCTGTAGGAGAACGTTCTGGCAAACAGTCTTCGTTGCACGAAATGCCATGAGCCAAATCTCCAGAAATACGAACGGTTGCCTCCTACGACCACCACTCCCCTTTCCTTCTATTTATTCCCCAGCCAGGGAGGAGCCATTCAGCTTTCACGCGTGTGCTTTGCTTCCCGAGTCGACGCCTTGTCCTCCGTTGTCCTCCTCTCCTAACTGTTCTGTGCATGTGCACATCTGGAACAGGCCCCAGCTGTTCTTCCTCCCCACGCATCTCAGCCTCCAAAGGCAGCTGCCTCTCCGGCGGCTGGGCAATGTCGGTCGGCCCTGGCTCTCTATCTCTGCGTCCATCCGAGGCTTCCCCAGGCCCCAGCACTGGCCCAGGTTCATCCCAACCAGCCTGTGATGGTCAACCTATGGCAAGGGGGCCAGAGGGGGCACGCAGAGCCCTCTCCGTGGGCACACACACCATCGCCAGCTGCTCTTGGAGCACCAGAAAACGGCCTGAAAACAGTCAAAAATCAGGTCGTTTTCAGGTCGTGTTCTATGCTGATCTTGTGCTGTTTTTCATCTGTTTTCAGGCTGTTTTCGGCCTGAAATGGCCAAAAAAACAGGCATGCATGCACCGGCCAGCTGGTCTTTGGGTTCCTAGTGCCCTGGCGCATGCATGCACGGACGTGCCCACACATTCCGGTTTGGGCCCATGGGGCTGAAAAGGTTCTCCCTCCGTGACCTCGGGGCTTTCCAAAGAAAAGGAGATGCTTGGGGGAGACAATCCTTGAGGGAGGCAGGGAGATACTCACCGTGCTTTCAAAAGCAGAATCCATGGGTTCCGGAGACACTTTTTCTCGGAGAAGCCCTCCGTATCTAATCCTGCCAAGGAGAGAGAGAGAGAGAGAGGTTGGTGGGACTTCCATCTAGCAGGTCACGGAAGCCAAAGGCATTAGGTGTGGTCCGCCAGCGGATCTGACGGCAGAGTCGGACAGTGAGGAGGGTTGGGGAGGAAGATGGGCCAGCCCTGGAGTCTGGGGAAGGCTCTGTGTCAGAGGCAGAGAGGGGGCCAGGGCCGTCTGACAGTGATCAGCTGCCTTCGGAGTCGGACATCAGTGGGGCAGAAGAACAGCTGGAGCCCGTTCCCAGCGTGCGCATGCACAGAGTGGCCAGACGAAGGGAGCAGCTAAAGAATGGGCTGACTTGGGAGTAAAGGTACAGGTGGACAGTGAATGGCTCCTCCCAGAGGGAGTGAAAGAGGAGCGCCAGGGGAGTGGAGTTTGCAGGAGACCCCGAGTCCAAGTCATGCGGGTGAAGATCTATCTGTTCCTGATTTCTTGCCAAGGAATTGCTGCTACAGCATGGCGTTTGGAAGATCTTGGCCTGGTAGCTGTCCCAGCCTGATCAAGGCCTGTGGTTGTACATTCACCCCGGAAAGATGGCTTGCTGGAGGTGAAGGAGAGGGATTCCCATGAGCTTCATAAAAAGGGGTTTTTGTCGGGACAAGGAGCCTGCTTCGTGGTTTGGGGAAGACTCGGTCCGAACGTTAAGTCAGCAAGGATTATTAGGCTAAAGAATTATATCCATGGGTGGTTTCTCCTCCATCTTCCTTCCCTTGAAGGACCTTTGTCATCCTTTGGTGGGGGTAGAGGTGGGATCTCTTGGGAGGACTTCTCAACGGAGAAGGCCATCTCCATTCCTCCATGCCTCCGTGATTTATGAGGGGGCCTTCGGTGCTCTCTGAGCTTGGTTGTCTTCTTGGAGACGTTTCATGGCCCAACTAAGCAGCGTCATCAGTGCTGAAAGAGAATGGAGTGCGAGGACTGCTACAGCACCGGGGATCTTACCTAGTGAGGTTATGAAACGTCTGCACTGATGATAATCCCTAGTTGGGTCATGAGATGTCTGCAAGAAAGCCACCAAGCTCAGAGACACCAAGGATCCCACCCTCCTCCTCCTCCTCCTCCTCCTCACACCCCTTCCTCCTAGCACTGATGGTGTTACATAGTTCAGTCATGAAACATCTGCAAGAAAATATCCAAGCTCAGAGAGCATCAAAGGAACCAACAGTCATTTCTTACTGACCGCATAGATTTTGTCCAGGTGTCCCCAAGATGGTCCTTCACTTCCTCCAATGGTGTTCCCATTGCCACTGTGACTTAATCTTTTGACCTTGAATGTGGTCATCGTCTTCTCTTTCTGCCTACCCTCCTAGTATTATGGATCCCTCAAGCGGGATTGGGTCTTTGTATCGATTGATGGGTTGATTATGTGTCTTCAGGTCAGTGTGGACTCTTAGGAACCATACAGATCTGCTCCAGGAGGAAATGCCCCTCAACTTGGTCCTTCAAGTCTTCCAGAAGTTCCTCCTTCATCCCTGTAACCGAATCTAAACTCCTTCCTGCTGATTGTTCAATTCTTCACATTTGCATTATGGATTGATTGAGACCATGGCGTCAGATTGGTGATGAATCTTGGTGACCCACCACAGAGACTAATTTTCTCCAGGAGGATCTATTCTTAACCTGGTCCTTCAGGTCTTCTGATGGTGCCCCCATCATAGCTGTAACTATGATGGGGTTGGTCATTCTGTTCTTCCTTCCTTCCAACTTTCCTAGCATTGTGGACTTCTCAAGGCACATCTTCACATTGATTGATTATCTGCCATCAGGTCAGTTCTTACTGACCACACATTTTCTCCCTGAAGATCTTCTTCTGTCTTCAACCTGGTCCTTCAAGTCCTCCAAAGGTGCATCCCTCAGCAGTGAAACTGGGTCCACCCACCTTTTGCTGGTCCTCATCTTCTTCTCTTCCAACTTTCCTGGACCTAGGGCCTTCTCAAGACAGTTGGATATTGACATTGCGTGTCCAATGTAGGATGAATTGAGCCTGGTTATTCAGGCCTTGAGAGTGGTGCGGTGGCCTAGAGGTGGCGCTCTCCCCTCACAACCAGGAGGCTGTGGGTTTGATCCCAGGTAGATATTTCTCTCTCTGGGCACAATGAGAATAGATCTGCTGAATAAAACTCCACATTGGCAACAGGGAAAGGCAGCGGGCCAAAAAAAGCATTCTACTAGCTCCATTTAGTTGACCAGACTCCACCCCACAAGGGATTATGGGGCTTTTAAATGATGATGATGATGATTCATGCCTTGAGTGAGACTTCTGGATTGATTTCACCCATCATTCGTTTCTTTTCTTGGCTGTGATTCGTCTCCTCCAACTTCAAAGACCAAAACCCTCTCCAGAGTCCAACCTTCACGTCCATCGAGTGTCCCAAGGTGGACCGCCCAGAATAGCTTGTCTTCTTACAATACAATACAATAGCAGAGTTGGAAGGGACCTTGTAGGTCTTCTAGTCCAACCCCCTGCGTGGGCAGGAACCTTATACCATTTCAGACAAATGGCTATCTAACATCTTTTTAAAGACTTCCAGGGTTGGGGCATTCACAACTTCTGGAGGCAATTTCTGTTCCAGAGGTTAATTGTTCTAACTGTCAGGAAATTTCTCCTTAGTTCTAAGTTGCTTCTCTCCTTGATTAGTTTCCACCCATTGCTTCTTGTCCTGCTTCTTCTGATCGTTGATGGCAGAGACACCTTTGGGTCTCTGAGCATCTTCTCCGAGCATCTTCTCCAGAAGTATTCCGTCAAGTCCTTGTCTGTAGCCAAGCTCCTGCCCGCCACTTCGCCGTCCATCCTAACCCTGGTTGTCCACCACCTAAAACGGGAAGCCGCCTGGGCTTGGTTCTCTCCCTACCCTTGGATCAGCAGTTTGTGGGGTGGGACCACGTTCCTCAGGTCCTTCTGAAATGGACGGAGCAAGGAGAGATGCTCAGGCCTCCAGGTTGTGGCGCTTTTGAGACGGAAGAGAGAAAGAAGTGGGAAAACCCGGGGTCGTTTCCTCCTCCTTCTTCTGAGCAAACCGCCACAACTCTTTCCCTTTTCCTCAACTCTCTGACCTCTTGAGACAAGGAAGGACGCCTTGGGCCAGGGTGGTCCTACTTACCACATTGGTAGGACCTTCTTCAGCATGGCGGTGAGGGCCAGGAGAAGCAAAGCGACCCCGATAATCGAACCCAGCATTAAGGTTTTTTTCGATTCTGGAAG
The DNA here is from genome assembly GCA_039707465.1 of Rhabdophis nuchalis. NCBI lineage: Eukaryota > Metazoa > Chordata > Lepidosauria > Squamata > Natricidae > Rhabdophis > Rhabdophis nuchalis. The sequence goes on from CM077649.1 coordinate 66,600,753, forward strand.
AGAGCAACAGAACGGGTTGACTTTCTGACCTCTTAAGGGGACCCCCTCTGGGCCAAGAAGCCCCAGAAGAAGAAGACACCAGAGTTGGCCTCCTGGCTAATCCCCAGCATCAGGCCTGCAGCCCTCTTTCCTTTTGGGCCTCTGGCCTGCCACACTTTCTATTCTTCTCCTATGCATTTTCTATGGTGGGAAAATGGGAGGGAGTGAGATGATAGGTAGCCATAACAACATTCTTTCTAGAAAGCCAAGGTCATCCTTTGTCTCTGCACTTCTGGGTCGGGAAGCCCGGGAAACCTTCAGATTCGGGTTTTCCCAGAGGGGCTAACATGGCTCTCTTCATCAACTGGAACTTTTGAGCAATACTTTGCCTTAGACTCTGGTTTAATTTTGGACGCTATTTGGAACGGTGCGTTTTGCCTCACTTTATGGCCTTCCTTGCCTCAGCTGTTTTAAGTGAATCACTGCAGTTGTTAAGAAAACCCAGCTGTCATGGCTGCAGCCCTCTTTTCCTTTGGGTCCCTGGCCTGCCACACTGTCTATTCTTCTCCTATGCATTTTCTATGGTGGGAAAATGGGAGGAGGTTAGATGATAGGTAGCCATAACAACATTCTTTCTAGAAAGCCAAGGTCATCCTTTTGTCTTTGCATCTTTGCACCTGACCTGAACTGGATGGGTGGAAGCTGCCAGCGTGGCAGTGGGAGATTGGACCATGGGATGGACTTGGGGGTGTGGGGGGGGGCAAGATCTTGACCTTTCAACTGGGTGGGGAAAACCGGGAAGCTTCCAGATTCGGGTTTCCTCAGATGTGCCAACATGGCTCTCTTCATCAATGGGAACTTTGAGGAATCCTTTGCCTCGGTCTCTGATTTAATTTTGGACGCTATTTGGGACCCTAACACCCAATCTGGTCTCCTTTGATATTTTGGATTTGATCTCCCCAAATTCTCAGCAACAGCCATTACAGATATCCCTCCTTTGTTTAGTGGCCGTTCAAAGTTACAGCGGCGCTGAAAACGAAGGGAATATAGGATTGCTTTTCAGGCTTACGACCCTTGGAGCACCCCCGTGGTTACGTGGTCCAAATGTGGGCACTTGACTCACATTTATGACGGTCGCTGTGTCCTAGGGGGCCACGTGATCCCCTTGGGCGACCTTCAGATGAGCAAAGTCAGTGGGGGAAAGGCCAGATTCACTTAACAACCAGGTGACTAGCTTCCCAATTGCACTGACTCACTTAACAACCCTGTCGTCCAAAGGGGCAACATTCACTTAATGTCAGCTCCTGAAACCATTTTGGAAATCTTCAGGGCTGCCACAGGAAGGGCGGCTGTAGCTGCGGGGGGACGACGACATATGTCTCACTTAGCAACCTAAAATTGGGGCTCAACTGTGGTCGTAAGTCAAGGACTGCCTGTAACCAAGAGCTGTCCGAAGTCCAACCTCGAGATGATGGCGGGGAAGCCAAGAGGGGAGAAAAAGACCGAAGCCAAAGACTCCCCAAAACAAGACCCAGGGGGGAGGATTCTGGGGGTACTTACTCGTGCGCTGAGGAGCCGGGCCGCTGTCGATGCTTCCTCCGAAGCCCCGGCCGCTGCAGTGAGGAGGGGCCCATCCGTAGCTGCAGTGACAATTCTTTTTGCTGTTGCACACCTGAAATGCATCGAGTTTATGAGCAGCCGAGGAGGCCGTGGCCCTTTTCGTGGAGATGGTGGAGCCCCTGGTGCTCCCTGAGCTGGGTGGCTCTCATGCAGACCTTTCAGGACCCAACTAGGGAACCTCATCAGTGCTAGGAGTGGATAGGGTTTGAGGAGGAGGAGGAGAACTTGGTGCCCTCTGAGCTGGGTTGTTTCCTTGCAGACGTTTCATGAGCCAACTAGGGAATATCATCAGTGCTAGAAGGGAGGAGGGTTTGCTAAGAGGAGGAGGAGGAGGAGGAGGAGGAGGAGGAGGAGGAGGAGGAGGAGGACTGAGCTTAGTTGTTTTCTTGCAGACATTTCATGACCCAGCCAAGGAACATCATCAGTGCTATAAGGGAAGGAGGGTTTGCAGAGTGCAGGAGAAGAGGAGGAGGAGGAGGACAAAAACAAAGACTGGGGGGGGGTCCTTGGTGCCCTCTGAGGTAGGTGGTTTTCTTGCAGACCTTTCATGACCCAACTAGGTAACATCATCAGTGCTAAAAGAGTGTTGGGTCTGTGGAGAGAAGGAGCAGGAGGACTGGGTTGACTTTCCTTGGTGCTCTCTGAGCTTGGTTGGTTTTCTTCCAGACCTTTCATGACCCAACTAGGTAACATCATCAGTGCTAGAAGGGAGTGGGGGTTTTGGAGAGGAGGAGGAGGAGGAGGACTGGGGGTGGGGGGGGGGTGTCCTTGGTGCTCTCTGAGCTTCATGGTTTTCTTCCAGACCTTTCATGACTCAACTAGGTAACATCATCAGTGCTGGAAGGGGATAGGATGCATTTCATTACCCACACTGCTAACATCATCAGTGCTGTAGCAGTGCTGTAATAGTACTAGTCCCAGTGGTGAAATTCAATTTTTTTTACTACCGGTTCTGTGGGCGTGGCTTGGTGGGCGTGGCTTGGTGGGCGTGGCAGGGGAAGGATACCTCAAATCCCCCTTCCCTCCCCATCAGCTGGGACTCGGGAGGCAGAGGATAGATGAGGGGGGCGAGGCCAGCCACAGGTGGCATTTGCCGGTTCTCCGAACCACTCAAAGTTTCCGCTTCCGGTTCTCCAGAACCTGTCCTGACTAGTACCTCCCCTCCCTTCTAGCCCTGATGATGTTACCTAGCTGGGTCATAAAACCTGCCCCAACCAAACCTTCCGGTCCCCCGATCTGTCCTCGGAAGGCCAGCGCCTTGTTACTTACCCCCTGGTTGTTACACTTGGCCAGATTACAGTCGTAATTCAAAACCGTCCTGTCGACGCACGACCGATTGATGCAGATCTAGAAAAACACGAAGCAGTGGCCGGCTGAGAGATTCTGGGAGTTGGAGTCCACCCGTCTTAAAACGGCCGAGGTTGGAGACCCCTGGCCTAGGACACGCAGGGAGACGGACGCGCCAGCCGCTCTCTCTCCTCTCCTGGCAAAGCCAATGCCATTCCGGGCTCTCTTGGCCACTTTAATACTTGAGGACTCCAACTCCCAGAATTCTTCAGCCACCAAAGCTGGCTGAGGAATTCTGGGAGTTGAAGTCCTCAAGTCTTAAAGGGGCCAAGGTTGGAGACTCCAGGTTTAAAATGCATTGGGGATGAACTGGGAGATTAGAAAGAGATCAGCTGAAGCACCATCCGAATAACAGCACCACACCGTTGGGACCTTGGAGGTCTTCTAGTCCAACCCCCTGCATGAGAGAGGCACCTTATACCACTGCAGACAAATGGCTGTCCATTCTTTAGCAAATTGACAGAGTTGGAAGGGACCTTGCAGGTCATCTAGTCCAACCCACTGCCCAAGCGGGAGACCCTCCATCTGCCTCTACCAAGGAAGGAAGGAAGGAAGGACGGAAGGAAGGAAGGAAGGAAGGAAGGAGTAACAGATGAACAGAGTTGGAAAGGACCTTGCAGGTCATCTAGTCCAACCCCCTGCCCAAGCGGGAGACCCTCCATCTGCCTCTACCAAGGAAGGAAGGAAGGAAGGAAGGAAGGAAGGAAGGAAGGAAGGAAGGAAGGAGTAACAGATGAACCGAGTTGGAAGGGACCTTGCAGGTCATCTAGTCCAACCCCCCTGCCCAAGCGGGAGACCCTACATCTGCCTCTACCAAGGAAGGAAGGAAGGAAGGAAGGAAGGAAGGAAGGAAGGAAGGAAGGAAGGAAGGAAGGAGTAACAGATGAACCGAGTTGGAAGGGACCTTGCAGGTCATCTAGTCCAACCCCCTGCCCAAGCGGGAGACCCTACCTAGGGACGAACTCCCAACCGCCTGCTTGTGAGGCAAGAGCTCTCCCTCTAGGCCACCAGCGGCTGCTTCCCTTGCTGTGTCCCCCTCCTGCCCGCTCCTTCCCACCCCATCGTCCTTCCCTGCCAGACCTTGCTGGGGCCGCAGGAAGACCCGTCTTTCGCTGTCCCCTCATCCTTCCCGTCGACCTCCTGATGAGAGACGACACTCCAGCACAAAACATCATCGATGGGGGTCTGCAGGATGGAGAAGCCCGGGGGAATTTTGGGGACTTTACGGATGTTCGTGCACTGCAGCCTCCCGCAAGATACGTCCCTAAGAAGGAAAAGAGGAAGTGCATTCGATTGTCTTCTGGTGGGTTTAAGGCAGGGATGTCCAAACTTGGGAACTTTAAGACTTGTGGACTTCAACTCCCAGAATTCCCCAGCCAGCATAGCTGGCTGGGGAATTCTGGGAGTTGAAGTCCACAAGTCTTAAAGTTCCCAAGTTTGGACATCCCTGGTTTAAGGTTATCATGATCCTGGCACATGTGCCCAAAGTGGCAGGCGGAGCCATGTGGCCTGGCATGTGCGGTGTCACCCCTCAAACCTCTTCCGGGTTTCTGGCGTGTGTGCACGCATGGCAGTTCGATTCCCACAATTCCCCAGCCAGCATGAGAGGACTTCAGCTCCCAGGAATCCCCAGTCAGCATGGGTGGACTTCACCTTTGATAATTCTCCAGCCAGCATAACTGGACTCTAACGCCCACAATTTCCCAGCACCATGGGTGGATTCCAACTCCCAGATTTCCCCAGCCAGCATGAGTGGACTACAACTCCCAGAATTCCTCAGCCAGCAAAGTTGCCAACCTTGGCCCCTTTAAGACTTGTGGACTTCAACTCCCAGAATTCTGGATGTCAGGCTCTGCTTTTGCCTGCATAGCCTGACATAGTGAAAGGGGGGGGGGAGGGCTGGGGTTGCTAAGCTACTAAAGGGGCAGGAGGGAGAGAGACGGCTACAGTTCTTATCAGCTACCGGCCTGCATTCCATTCTGATGATGACCCTGGGAAGGAACTGCACCTGACGTTGTGGCCGGTTTCGCATTGGACAATCTGCTGGGGTCACTGGGATTAAGGATGGGGTTATGCTTTGTTACGTATGTTGCACGCCTAAATGTTTCATTCCTTTCTTGACTTTCGCTGAAGTCTCATCATTTTCAGTAAAAGTAACCTTAAACTTTCCAAATGAGTTTAAGTGTGTTCTTTCTTGATTTATGATGGAAACAGTCATGACATTGGGAGTTGAAGTCCTCAAGTCTTAAAGTGGGCAAGGTTGGAGACTCCAGGTTTAAAATGCATTGGGGATGAACTTGGAGATTAGAAAGTGCTCAAGCACCATCTGAATAACAGCACTACAGTGTCGGGACCTTGGAGGTCTTCTAGTCCAACCCCCTGCACGAGCGAGGCACCTTATACCATTGCAGACAAATGGCTGTCCACTCTTTAGCAGAGTTGGAAGGGGACCTTGCAGGTCATCTAGTCCAACCCTTGCAGGTCATCTAGTTGGTTCCGCCCCAGGCGCTTGATGGACCCGGAAAGGTTCCAGAGGGAGCTTGGGCCAGTACCTGTATCCCTGCCCCGCGGCTCGACTGAGGACCTAGTGGCCGCATGGTATAGTGCGGCCACGGGGGCCTTGGACCGAGTCGCGCCCTTGCGGCCTCATGCGGCATCAAGTCACCCAGGCTCCTTGGTTTACCGAGGAGCTTCGGGAGATGAAACGCCGCAAGAGACGCCTAGAGAGTAGGTGGAGATCTTCTCGATCCGAAGCTGACCGAACACTAGTGAGAGACCATATTAGGACTTACTTAGTGGCGCTAAGAGTGGCCAAACGTGAGTATTGTGCCACCCTTATCGCGTCCGCGGAAAACCGCCCTGCCACCCTGTTTGGGGTGACCCGCTCCCTCCTTCATCTGAGGCCGCGGGAAGCCCCTTTGCAGGGTCGAGCAGAGGAATTTGGAGTTTTCCTGCAGGACAAAATCCCTCAGATTCGGAACGAGCTGCCCTCCACTAGCGGTCCGGTCGAGGTGCCCGGTGCTGGTCTTGAGATAACACCTTGGGAGGAGTTCGACTTTGTTACTACCGAAGATATGGACAGGTTGCGGAGGAACCTTAGAGCCACCACATGTTTATTGGACCCGTGCCCCTCCTGGCTTGTACTGGCATCCTGGGAGGTGACACGAGGCTGGCTCCAGGGTATTGTGAATTCATCTCTGAGTGAGGGGTTCTTGCCTACCGTCTTGAAAGAGGCGGTGGTGAGGCCCCTCCTCAAGAAGCCATCCCTGGACCCGGCTTTATTAGAGAACTATCGTCCCGTCTCCAACCTTCACTTTTTAGTGAAGGTTGTTGAGAGTGTGGTGGCTCAACAGTTCCCTCGACATCTGGAGGAAGTTGATTATCTAGACCCGCGCCAGTCCGGCTTCCGGCCCGGTCACAGTACCGAGACGGCATTGGTCGCGTTGGTGGATGATCTCTGGAGGGCTCGGGATAGAGGTTGCTCCTCTATCCTGGTCCTGTTAGACCTCTCAGCGGCTTTTGATACCATCGACCATGGTATCTTATTGCACCGATTGGGGGGGTTGGGGCTGAGAGGCACCGTTTTACGGTGGTTCTCATCCTACCTCTCTGGTCGGTCGCAATGGGTGTTGGCAGGAGGGCAGAGGTCGGCCCCGAGGCCCCTCACATGTGGGGTTCCTCAGGGGTCGGTGCTCTCGCCACTTCTGTTCAACACCTACATGAAGCCACTGGGCGAGATCATCCGTGGTTTTGGGGTGGAGTACCATCTGTACGCTGATGATACTCAGCTGTACATATCCACCCCAAACCACCCCAACGATGCCGTCGAGGTGCTGTCCCGGTGTCTGGAGGCCGTACGGGTCTGGATGGGTAGTAACAAACTCAAACTCAACCCGTCCAAGACCGAGTGGCTGTGGTTTCCGGCACCCCGGTTTAGCCAGATAAATCCAACACTGGCCATTGGGGGCGAACATCTTGCCCCCGTGGAGAGGGCGCGCAACTTGGGCGTCCTTCTGGATTCCCGGCTGTCCATGGAGGACCATGTGGCGGCCGTGGCCAGGGGGACGTTCTATCAGGTTCGCCTGATACGCCAGTTGCGCCCCTTACTAGACCGGGGGGCCCTTCGCACAGTCACTCAAGCGCTCGTGACATCTCGGCTGGATTACTGTAACGCTCTCTACATGGGGCTCCCCTTGAGGTGCACTCGAAAGCTGCAGTTAGTGCAGAATGCGGCCGCGCGGGTGGTTATGGGTGCCTCAAGGCAAGCCCACGTAACACCTCTCCTGCGCGAGCTGCACTGGCCGCCTGTGGCCTTTCGAGTGCGCTTCAAGGTGTTGACCACCATCTTTAAATCGCTCCATGGCTCGGGGCCTAGCTATATACGAGACCGCCTCCTGCCCCATACATCCCTTCGTCCGGTCCGCTCCCACAGAGCGGGCCTACTCCGGGTGCCGTCGGCCGGGCAATGCCAGTTGGCGACACCCAGGGGAAGAGCCTTCTCTGTGGCGGGCCCGGCCCTCTGGAACGACCTACCCCCCGACCTTCGCACTACCTCGGACCTCCGCCTCTTCCGCCAACGTCTTAAGACGTACTTATTCCAACAAGCCGGCCTAGGATAGCCCCCCGCGTCTGACTTTTAAATATAAATTATAATTTGGTTACGGTTTTAATAACGGGTTTTAGCACGGGTGAATTAATTTAATATATTTTTAATTGATGTATATTGTATTTACGGTTTTATATAATGCCTGTGCGCCGCCCTGGGTCCTAACAAGGAGAAGGGCGGGGTATAAATTTAATAAAAAATAAAAAAAAAAAAAAAACCCTGCCCAAGCGGGAGACCCTACATCTGCCTCTACTTAGGATTGAACTCACAACCTCCAGTGATGGAGCAAGCACAACTTCTGGAGGCAGCTTCTGTTTCCCCGGATTAACTCTTCTAACCATCACCAGACCCTCTTTCGCCCCCTTCTCATGCGCCTTCCATGCAAGCTAGTTGGGACCCACTTCCTCCTTCCCCCAAGAGTCCATGAATGGTCTTACTTTTCTGGACACTTTTTGTATCCAGATTTATCCTGGCCGCAGTTACCCGTCCGGTCCCCTTTGAAGTTCACCTCCTTGTAGCAACTAAGTGGAGCAGGTTTCGCAGCTGGAGGTTTAGAAGTTGGGGAGGGGGGAGAAGAGAAAGAGAGGGAGAAAGGTCATAGGTCAAGAGCTTCGAAGGAGACTAAGCCAGCATTCAGGCACAGGTTCACCAGAGGTTACGAGTCAAGAATACATCTTTGTCCATTTGCAACGCTTATACATAAGGGACGCGGTGGCTCAGGGGCTAAGAGGCTGAGTTTGTCGATCAGAAAGGCCGGCAGTTCGGCGGTTCGAATCCCCAATGCCGCGTAATGGAGTGGCTCCCGTGAGCTCACTCCCAGCTTCTGACAACCTAGCCGTTCGAAAGCAGGTAAAAAATGCAAGTGGTAAAATAGGGACCACCTTTGCTGGGAAGGGAACAGCGTTCCGTGTGCCTTCGGGCGTTGAGTCATGCCGGCCACATGACCCCGTAGACGTCTCCGGACAGCGCTGGCTCTTTGGCTTTGAAATAGAGATGAGCGCCGCCCCCTAGAGTCGGGAACGACTAGCACAGATGTGCGAGGGGAGCCTGTACCTTTAATGTTTATATAGATGGTATAGTTTTATCTATAAGCATCTACGCATATAATATATCCATAATCTAAATATATCTATATATGTGTAGATTTAACAGTTTTATAGTTCTATCTACATAGAAATATATTTATATCTCTGGCTTAGAAACCACAAGATGGCTTAAGGCATGAAAGAAAACGGGGGGACTTTGTGCCAATCACCAGGAGACGGGGAGTTCTAGTCCTGCCTTAGGCATGAAAGCAAGTTGGGTGACTTTGGGCCAATCACCAGGAGACGGGGAGTTCTAGTCCCGCCTTAGGCATGAAAGACGGCTGGGCGACTTTGGGCCGATCACCAGGAGACGGGGAGTTCTAGTCCCCCCGCCTTAAGCATGAAAGTCAGTGGGACAACCGTGGAGGATGAAAACAAGCCCTGAGCAAGCCTCCAGGCCTGGGGTGGACTGGCACTGCCCCATCCAAATGCCAGCCGGGGCAAACCCTTCTTAGCTCCCTGGGGGGTCTGGAAACCCTCCTGCCCCCCTCCCCCCATCCACTGGCTGCATCTCCATCTTGCTTCTCCGTCCAGAAAGCCCTCCTTGCCTCTGCCGAAGAAGGCGTTGCAATGCCGGTGAATGTCCAGGCAGGCGCCCAAGTAGCAGGTGCTGTCGATGCCACAGGGCATCCCGTTTTGCTTGAAGACGTCCGGGGGGCATCTTTCCGAGGTCCCCGGACAATATTCGTCCAGGTCGCAGTCAGAGGCGGCTTCCCGGCACACCGTCCCTTCCTTCAGGAACTACGGCAGAGAGAGAGAGACACGGAGCCCAGGCGTTGCTAGTTGTGCCAGGCTCCCAGGTGGTGAGAATTGAATAGCAGAGTGGGAAGGGACCTTGGAGGACATCTAGTCCAACACCCACCCACCCCTCCATCAGGAGACCCTACACCGTTTATGACAGAGGGCAGTCCGGTCTCTTCTTGAAAGCTTCCAGGGATGAATCTCCCACAACTTCTGAAGACAACTTCTGTTCCATGGGTCCTTTCTCCTGCTCTTCTCTAACAGAATAATAGAGTTGTTAGAGAACAAGAAGCAGTGGGTGGAAACTAACCCAGGAGAGAAGCAACTTAGAACTGAGGAAGAATTTCCTGACAGTGAGAACAATGAATCAATGGAACAGAAGTTGCCTCCAGAAGTTGTGAAGGCCCCAACACTGGAAGTCTTTAAGAAGATCTTGAACAGCCATTTGTCTGAAGTGGTATAGGGCTTCCTTCCCTAGGCAGGGGGTTGGACTAGAAGACCTCCAAGGTCCCTTCCAACTCTGCTATTGTATTGTGTTGAGAGAAGATGAGAAGAGAAGGGAGAAGAGAAGAGAGAAGAGAATAGAAGAAAGAAGGGAATAGAGAATAGAGAAGAGAACTGGAAGCTTTTAAACAAGATGTTGGAGAGCCATTTGTCTGAAACAGTATAGGGCTTCCTGCCTAGGCAGGGGTTGGACTAGAAGACCTCCAATGTCCCTTCCAACTCTGCTATTGTATTGTATTGCATTGTATTGTACTGTACCGTACTGTATTTATTGTATTGTATTGTATTGTATTGTAGTTGTATTGTATTGTATTGTATTATTGTATTGTATTGTATTTGTATTGTATTGTATTGTATTTGTATTGTATTGTATTGTATTGTATTGTATTGTAGTTGTATTGTATTGTATTGTATTGTATTGTAGTTGTATTGTATTTTATTGTATTGTATTGTAGTTGTATTGTATTGTATTGTAGTTGTATTGTATTGTATTGTATTTGTATTGTATTGTATTGTATTGTATTGTATCTGTATTGTATTGTATTTTATTGTATTGTATTGTATTGTATCTGTATTGTATTGTATTATATTATATTGTATTGTATTGTATCTGTATTGTATTGTATTGTATTGTATTGTATTGTATTGTATTTGTATTGTATTGTATTGTATTGTATTGTATTGTATTGTATTGTATTGTATCTGTATTGTATTTTATTGTATTGTATTGTATTGTATTTGTATTGTATTGTATTTTATTGTATTTGTATTCATATTATTGTATTGCATTACCTTGTAGGCGATCTAGTCCAATCCCACTGCCTGAGTAGGAGACCCTTCCCCAGTCATGGCTACTAAAGGGGATCGCGTGGCCACCGGAAGACTGCAACCGTCATAAATATGAGTCAGTTGCCCAGGGTCTCAATTTTGATCAGGTGGCCGTGGGAGCAGGAGATGCTCGAACCGTCGTAAGTGTGAAAAACGGTCATAACTTCACTTTTTTCAGTGCTGCTGTAACTTCGGTCGCTACATGAATGGCCGTATGTTGAGGACTGCCCGTAAAGACGAGCTTCTTCACACACCTGGCTACTTGTGTTATAAGGCACCACGGTGTGGCGCCCTGGCTGGCCGTTTGCCATTTTAACCTGGTTGGTTGCAAACTCGGATGCTTATAAGTTGACGAAGATGGGAAGCAGCCAAGGGTCAGAGGTGGTCTTCGTCCCCGTGAGACCCTCCCAGGCCAGGCCAGGCCCAAATAGCCCCCCACCCCGCCAATGGGGCAGAGCCGAGACCTTACCTTGCAGTCCTGACAACAGGCTCCCAGAACACAGTTGGCGCCTGGGGTCAGCTGGCAATCGGTTTGACAGCAGCCGCTGATTATGCATGCCTGCCAGGAAGAAGGAGGGAAGGGGGCAATTAACCCCCCCGTGGGGATTTTGTGCCACCCAAAATGCCCGGCTGCAGGACCCCCACCGAACCCTCCCCGTGGGTCCCCAAAACTGGCCGAAAGTCAGAAAGGAAGTCTTCTCCTCCTTTGCGGGGCCAATGAATCTCTCGCCTCCCAATCCGGAGGTTGTGAGTTCAATCCTACGTAGAGGCAGATGTAAGGTCTCCTGCTTGGACTAGATGACCTGCCAGGTCCCTTCCAACTCGGTTCATCTGTTATTCCTTCCTTCCTTCCTTCCTTCCTTCCTTCCTTCCTTCCTTCCTTCCTTCCTTCCTTCCTTCCTTCCTTCCTAGGTAGAGGCAGACGTAGGGTCTCCTGCTTGGGCAGGGGATTGGGCTAGATGACCTGCAAGGTCCCTTCCAACTCTGTTCATCTGTTACTCCTTCCTTCCTTCCTTCCTTCCTTCCTTCCTTCCTTCCTTCCTTCCTTCCTTCCTTCCTTCCTTCCTTCCTTCCTTCCTTCCTTCCTTCCTTCCTTCCTTCCTTGGTAGAGGCAGATGTAGGGTCTCCTGCTTGGGCAATGGGTTGGACTAGATGACCTGCAAGGTCCCTTCCAACTCGGTTCATCTGTTAAATCTCCAAGCCTGGAACCCTCCAGAGATGCAGGTAACCAAGATGTTGCCTGTGTCCCCATTGGGTCCTTGGTTGTGCTGGGGGAGAATCTGGGGATTTGTGGACTTGAATCTCTGGAGGAGACCAGGGATCTCAGGCAGCCTAGAAGCGTGGTCCTCGGGACGGAGAGCGGGAGGATCTGGTTTCCAACCTGATCCTTCACAGATCTCTCCAAGGAGGCTGGTTGGCCGTCTGTCAGGAATCAATCTCAGCCTTGGCAACTTTGAGGTGGGCAGACTTCGACTCCCAGGATTCAACTTTGAGATAATAATAATAATAATAATAGTTTAATTTCTTGACCGCTCCTCTCCCCATAGGGACTCGGAGCGGTGCACAGGGAAACTAAAAACCATAAATATACAATCAAGAACATCTTAAAAACAAATTAAATAGTACCTGTGCTAAAATACCCAATCTAAACTAAAATTCCCACTATACACTAAAACCCCATAGAGAGAGACTATCCCAGACCGGCCAAGCAGAAAAAATATGTTTTTAATTTCAGACGGAAGGAGCGGAGGTCCGTGGTCGTTCTAATGTCGGGGGGAAGGTCATTCCAGAGGGCAGGGCCCGCCACAGAGAGAGCCCTTCCCCTGGGCGTCGCCCGCTGACAAAGTCTAGTGGACGGCACCCGGAGAAGTCCCTCTCTGTGGGAGCGAATCGGCCGTGAGGAAGTATGGGGCAGGATCCGATCCCGCAAATAGCTAGGTCCCGAGCCATGGAGCGCTTTAAAGATGATAATTAGTACCTTGAAGCGCACCCGGAAGACGACAGGCAGCAGATGGGTGTCCTGGCTAGAGAATTCTGGGAGTTGAAGGCCACGTATCTTAAAATTACTGCGGTTGAGAAATGTCTCTCTTTCACTCTTACTTTCTCTCTCTGTCTCTTTCTCTCTCTCTCCCCCATCTCTGCCTCTGTCTTTATTTTTCTTGCTCTCTCTTTCTCTCTCTCTCTTTCTGTCTCTCTTTCTGTCTGTCTCTCCCTCTTTTTTCTGTCTTTATCATTTTCTGTCTCTGTCTCTCTCTGTTTCTCTGTTTCTCTCTCTCACTCTCTTTTTCTGTTTCTCTCTCTCTGTTTCTCTCTTTCTCTCTCTCTCTTTGTCTCTCTCTTTTTCTGTCTCTCTTTTTCTCTCTCTCTTTTTCTCTCTTTTTTCTTTCTGTTTCTCTCTCTCTCTCTCTCTCTTGCTCTCTTTTTCTGTCTCTCTCTTTCTGTCTGTCTCTCCCTCTTTTTTCTGTCTTTATCTTTTTCTGTCTGTCTGTTTGTCTCTCTGTCTCTCTCTTTCTCTCTCTTTTTCTGTCTCTCTCTCTCTGTTTCTCTCTTTCTCTCTCTCTCTCTCTTTCTTTCTCTCTCTTTTTCTTTCTGTTTCTCTCTCTCTCTCTCTTTCTGTCTCTCTGTTTCTCTCTTTCTCTCTCTCTTTCTGTCTCCGTCTCTCTCTCTTTTTCTTTCTCTCTCTTTCTCTCTTTCTTTCTCTCTTTCTGTCTCCGTCTCTCTCTCTGTCTCTCTCTCTCTCTTTTCTCTCTCTCTCTCTTTTTCTGTCTCTCTCTCTGTCTCTCTGTCTCTGTCTCTGTCTCTCTCTCTCTCTCTCTTTCTCTCTCTCTTTCTGTCTCTGTCTCTCTCTCTGTTTCTTTCTCTCTCTTTCTCTCTTTCTTTCCCTCCTTCCCTCTTAGGAACAGGACTTGGGCTTTATCTCTGGACTTCAACTCCAGAGTCTGGTGCGTGGCCTGAAAACTCAATTTTGAAAAGAAAGGAAGGGAAAGGCGATGCAGAGGGAAGCTGGCCATGGGGGCGGAGGGGCTGACCTCCTCCGTGCCGCAGTCGCACTGCTCCCCATCTTCCACCAGGCCGTTGCCGCAGGTGTTCTTCTCGGTGACGTCCTTGGGCAGGTTCAGGAAACAGCTTCGCCCTTGGCTCTCCAAGAAGGCGAAATACGTCCCTTTGCTGCAGTTGCTCAGCTGGTAGCGCTCCCTGCAACACAGTCAGGAGAGAGAGAGAGAGTCCTCAACTTACGGCCGTTTGTTTAGTGACCGTTCGGAGTTACCCCCCAAAAAAGTGGGCGATTTCCTTCACGGAAGCCCTTTTGCCTTCCGGTTTTCTTCTTCCTTCCACCTCTCCGATTCGTCCCGTGTCATCCTCCCAGCAACCTTGCGAGGTAGACACCCAGTTTGCAGGCTGGGTTTGCTTGACTCGTATGTGTGTGTGTGTGTATGTGTGTGTGTTTTGAACAACTGACCCCTTTCCCAGGCTTATGCAATCCTCAACATACGACAGTCACTAAATGATTGATGAGGGACTGTTCAGAGTGACAACACATCAATAAACACAGGGGTGTCAGTCCTGCAAGCCATCTTTTCTTGTGGGTCTTTGCCCTGCCCCACTGTCTATTCTTCTCCTATGCAATGTCTATGGTGGGAAAATGGGGATTGTATGGAGTTAGATGATAGGCAGCCATAACAATATTCTTTCTAGAAAGCCAAGGTCATCATCCTTTGTCTCTGCACCTCTGCACCTGACTGGAACTGGGTGGGTGGAAGCTGCCAGCGTGGCATGGGAGATGGGACCATGGGATGGACTGGTGGGTGTTGAGGGGTGCAAGATCTCGAACTCTCAACTGGGTGGGGAAAACCGGGAAGCTTCTAGATTCAGGGTTTCCTCAGATGTGCCAACATGGCTCTTTTCATCAATGGGAACTTTGAGGAATCCTTTGCCTCGGACTCTTGATTTACTTTTGGATGCTGTTTGGAACCCTGACAAGTGGCTTGTGACCGTTTCTCACACTTACGACCGCTGTAGCATTCACACGTCACACGATCAAAATTTGGATGCTTGACACCCAAATTATGACAATTGTCCCAGGGGGTGTCATGTGTCAACATGTTTTGCGATATTTTGGCAAGGAAAAAATCAACGGGGAAGTCAGATTCACTTAACAGCCAGGTTATAGATAGTTGTCCACTTCCAACGGTTCGTTTAGTGACTGTTCAAAGTTGCAATAGTGCTGAAAAAAGCAACCGGTGACCGTTTTTCACACTTAACGACCGTTGCAGCATCCCCCTGGTCAAGTGATTATATTTCAGATGCTTGGCAACTGACTCGTATTTATGACGGCTGCCGTGTCCCCGCATCACCCGACCCCCCTTCTGCGACCTTTTGAGAAGCAAAGTCAATGGCGAAGACAGATTCACTTAACAACCGTGTGACTCGCTTAACATCTGCCGCGGTTCACTTAACAATGGTGGCAAGCAAACTGGGCCACTTAACCAAGGTCTCATTTTGCAACAGAAACGTTGGGCTGGGACTTCCGGTATCCGGCTCCAGCGGCGACGGGCGAGCCTAGGGCTCGCTCGCCGCTTTGTTGCCTTTTCTGCCCCCCCATGGGGGCGAAACTCTCCGGTTACCGGAGGTTTCCCGTAGGGTCGGCTCAGAGGGAGCGTCCCTCGTCACGGCAGTGGGGAGGGCGCTCCTCTCTGCGACCTAGGTGGAGAGGAACATGCTGCGGGGGTTTTTTTCCTTCGCCAACGGCTGTCGGCGCCATTCGCTTTAATGGAGAGGGCTGAACGGAGAGACCCGGCGGATCACCGAGGCTTCAGCTGCGAGGGAGAGTGAGTTTAAAAGAACACTTTTTTTCCTTGCTGCCAGCCAGGCTGAACGGACTGGGAGGGGGGTGTTTATTCCTAAAAAAAAAACCTCGGATTTAAGCGGCACGTTAAAATGGCTTCTCTGCAAAGAGAAAGTGGAAACTTTCACTCCGGACTGTCTTTAACAAGGGAAAGTGGAATGCGATTCTTTGCAACATTGTTTCTAGGTCTGGCTGGTTAAAATTTTTTTATTTTGCTACTCTCTCCCTCTGGCTCTGAGATGGGCGGTGGAAGTGGCTTTTCTTTGTCCCTGCCTGATTATTTCAACTAAGGAAAATTTCCAGCGTCTCTTTGAAAGCAGGACTCTCTCTGGTTTTTTGAAAAAAAATTTCTTTTGATGGATTTGTGATTTCTTCTCTGGAGTACCTTCGTTATTACTATTTGCTGACCTGGGAAACTGTCTCTTTTGGTTTCTGAATTGTTTGCAACTTCTCAGCCCTGAACTGAACTGAGCTCCTGATTTGCCCCACCAGCCCCACCCGGAAAACGCCATCTTGGTGGCAGTGACTCTAACTTTTAACCATGGCACAAGAAGCAGCACTTGTAAATTTGGAACAAAGGATGGCTTCTCTTGAAACCTCTATGCTAACTTTGATATCAGAAATAAAGGCCCAGAGGGCTGAAAATATTAACTTCAAGAAGGAGTTGTTGGATACAAGAAGACAAGTGCTGGATAACACGCAGAAGAATAAAGAACTGGAAGGGGGGTTGGAGGGGGCTAAGGGGGAAATTAAAAATGTTACTAATGAGGTTGTGGAAATATATGGGCATATGTCTAGGATGGATATGGAAAGAATGACATACTTTTTGAGATTTCAAAATGTTTCTGAGGAATCTGGTGAATGCCTCCCTGATCTTATGAGTACAATTTTAGCAGACTATTTACAAAAACCTAAGGATGAGATCAGGGGGGACATTGACCTAGCCTATAGAATTAATTCTGCATATGCCAGGATAAATGAAGTGCCTAGAGAGATACATGTGAAATTTGTTAGAAGGTCAACCAGAGAGGAAATCCTGAAAGCGCAGAGAGAGAAACCTTTAACTTATCAACGAAAAACGGTCACTATCTTGAAGCAGATCCCTAGAAAAATTAGAGATGCAAGAAGGAATTTTTCCTTCTTGTCTAAAACCTTGTTTGATCACGGGATTTGGTTCAAGTGGATGACACCTGAAGGGATGCTGGTGTTCTGGGAAGGAGGAAGAGTGAGGATTAAAACAGTTGCTGAGGCGGAAGCCTTTCTTAAAAAACATTCCTCTGTCCTGGGGGAAGATCCAGGGGGGACGGAGGGGGCCACGGCCCCGTCTACGGGGGGCCAGGGAGGAGAGAAAGAAGATACAATAGCCAAAAGACTTAGATCAAAAAAATAACTTTGCCTTGATTTTTCTTGAACAATTTTGCATAATATTTCTATCTGGACTTTTTGTAAATGTCTGACAGCATGGAACGGAGAATTTAGGTAAATGTACTTGCTTTCATCTTGTAGTGGTATGGAAAATGTTTTCTATGTTAACTTTTTTATTGTGTATTTTGAGGTCTCGGAAGGGCCGTCGACTCTAACGTGAATGCTCTCAAAATTTCTTTGTAACCATTACCCTATCCTGTTAAAAAATGTAAAACCAATAAAACTTTTTCAATAAAAAAAATAAAAAAAAGAAACGTTGGGCTGGATTGTGGTCGTAAGTTGAGGACTGCCCGTGGTAACTTCACAACAGCAGTGGTGGCAATGAAGGTCGTAAAATGGGGGGGAAACTCACTTAGCGACTGCTTTGCTTGGCGTGGGATAATTTGGGGGGGGGTGTTACTCACGCCGTGCTTGAATGCATGAGGCAGTGGCCGGCTTGGGTGGTGGAGTTGCATTCGCAGGGCCGGCTGTCCTTCCTCGGGAGGTCATCGTGGGCGAAGCCGAGGGCGTGGCCCAGCTGGTGGGCAGCCGAGACCCCGACGTCTGTGGCGGACGGAGAAATCTGGAGGCAGCAGGGCAGGAAACGGGACGGAAGAGGAGAGGCCATGAACCAGAGCCAAGTGGGATCCTAGACTCACTGGCTCCGTAGGGCTAGAGGGGACCTTGGAGGTCTTCTAGTCCATCCCCCTTGGACCAAGGCAGGAGAGCTTATGCCGTCCTGGTCAAATGGTTCTCCAAACTTTTTTTTTGGGACAACCTCCAACGATGGAGCACCAACAGGTCCATCCCTCTATCCGTCCACCAACACAACTACCCAGACCCTCTCATCCTTTGATCTCTTTCTCTCTCATCTCTCCCTTCCTTTCTCTCTCTCTCTATTTCTCTTTCTTCCTCTCTGTGTCATCTCTTTGTCTCTCTCTCTCACTCTGTCTCTCTCTCCCTTTCTCTGTCTCTGTCATCTCTCTCTCTCTCTCTCTTTCTCCTTCTTTGTCATCCCTCTTCGTTTCTCTCTATCATCTGTCTCTCTCTCTTTCTCTTTCTTTCTCTGTCTGTCATCTCTCTCTCTTCCTTTCTATCATCTCTCTGTCTCTCTCACTCTTTATATCTCTCTCTGTTTCTCTCACTCTCTTCGTTTCCCTGTCTCTATCATCTCTCTGTCTCACTCTTTATCTCTCTCTCTCTGTTTCTCTGTCATCTCTCTCTCTCTTCCTTTTCCTCCCCCCTCTCTTTCTTTCTCTGTCTCTGTCTCTGTCACTCTTTATCTCTGTGTGTGTGTGTTTCTCACTCTCTCTTCCTTTCTCTTTCTCTATCATCTCTCTCTCTCTCTCTCTCTCTCTCTCTGTTTCTCTGTCTCTGTCATATCTCTCTCTTCCTTTTCCTTTCCCTCTCTCTCTTTCTCTTTCTTTCACTGTCTCTGTCATCTCTCTCTCTTTATCTCTCTCTCTCTCTTCCTTTCTTTGTCTCTATCAACTCTCTCTCTCTTTTCCTTTCTATCATCTCTCTCTCTCTCACTCTTTATCTCTCTCTCTGTGTGTGTTTCTCTGTCTCTGTCATCTCTCTCGCTCTCTATTTCTCTCTCTGTTTCTGATTCCCCCACCCCTCTGTCTGTCTGTCTGTGTCTGTCTCTCTCTTTCCCTCCCTCCCTCCCTCCCTCCCTCCCTCCCTCCCTCCCTCCCTCTCTCTCTGGGGAATTCTGGGAGTTGAAGTCCACATGTCTGAAAGTCGCCCCTGATCTCTAGCAGCATGCCAGTGACAGGGACCAGCCTGGCACGGCCTGAGCCCTCCAATTCCCCACCACCATGTGCCCCTTTTCTTACTCTGACCACAGAAACGGAGATCTGGTTCTGAAGGCACTCGGGCGTTTTCCACGTCCTCACGAAGGCGTCGTCTTGAGCGACATTCCTGCGAGGCAAAAAACACCCAGTGTGACCGAGAGGCTCCCATGCTCCTTTAAGAACATAAGAACCTAAGAAGAGCCTTGCCGGAAGAGGCCGCAGCCCATCCAGTCCAGCCTTCTGTCTCCCACAGTGGCTCCCCATTTGCTTCAGGGTCTTCCCAAGCAGAGGTCTTCACCTGCTTAGGATTCCCTGCAAATGGCATTGAGAGACATCCTGCCTATCTCTCCAACACGGAGGGTGTCCTTAGGCATCCATCATGATAGCCATGGATACCCTTGTTCTCCATGAACTCCTCTCATCCTTTCTTAAAGGTGTCGAGGCTGACAGCTGTCACCGCTTCTTCTGGCAGGGAGTTCCATAGACCAGGGATCCTCTGGGTGAAAAAGTCCTTCCTCTTATTTGTTGGAGGTCTAGCTATCCAAAAGTTTCATGGAGGGCCCCCTAGTTCTAGTGTTGTGCGATAGGGAGAACAGTTTTTCCTTTTCTACTTTGTCCACACCGTGCATGATTTGATGGAATGCGTAGAAGGAGTATGGCCAGTAGAAGGAGTATGGCCAGCTGAAGAGGGCTAATAAGCCCGAAATGGATCCATCCTGGTCTCTTACAATCTATTTATTAATCAGCCCTTAAAAACCTAACACATATCTAAAAAAAAAATCACACAGCAGTAATCTCATGGCTCTCTGCCCAGATGGTCTCTGGGTTGAGCCGAAAGGCAGAGAAGGAAGACAGTGTGTCTCCTCCCTTAATGGGGCCCCGAACAGGAGTTGTGAAAATATATATGACTGTTGGTATGCAATTGGAGACTGTAATTATGTCCACTATAAGAGGAAGTCAGCAGAACGCAATCGCTCTCTCTGCTAATTGCTCTGTCTGCTCGATATCTCTACTGATCGTTATCTGCTCGTGTGCCTTGACTGATTGTGTGAAGAAGAAAGAAGGAAGCATCGTTAATTGCTGACTGTAAGCAATTTGTTCGTTAAGGACTTTGTTTGACTCACTATTTACTATCACTGCTTGTGAAGCAGTAGTTTAGTTTTACACCACCAGTAAAGCTCATTGTTTTTTTACTAACAGTGTCTGGGTTACTATTTGTGTGTTAACTAGCAACGTTTCTCCAGCTGCATATTCCGTTGCGCAACTTTTCTCTCTCCTAACGGAGATATACCCCCAACAGTGACCCAAACATGCACCCCAAGGAAAAGGAGCAGACCGACACCCCCCCCCCCCAGTTGCATCCTCACGTGAATAAGGTGGCATGGTCGAAGTGGGTCTGGTGCTGAAGCTTGGCATTGGCGTAGTCCTGGAAGGCCTGCGTGGTTCCCTTGAAGGATTGGCCGATGGGCAGGTGGTCCTTCCCTGCCCACAACTCCATCCCTGTCAGGACAACGTGGAGGCCGATGTCGTCGAACACCTGCCAGGGAAAAGGGAGGGGTCACCGGTCCCTTACCTGGGAAGGGTGAGTCACTCTGGAGGTGGACGGACGCCTGACGGCAGGGCTGGGGGTGGGCAATGAGCGGGCTCCCCAGTCCCAGAATTCACCCACCAAGCATTTCATTTCATTTCATTTATTACATTTATATCCCGCCCTTCTCCACAGAGGACCCAGGGCGGCGCACAGGAAATTTAAAAACATACACAATAGAAGATAGACAAATAATTTAAAATATATATTAAATAATCCCCAATCCTGTGCTAAAAACCAATTATTAAAAACCCAATTTAAAACTTTTCTAAAAGTCCCCATGGCAGGTTAGGCTAGGCCGGCTTGATGGAAAAAATATGTCTTTAAGCATTTGCGGAAGAGGCGGAGGTCGGTGATGGTCCGGAGTTCAGGGGGTAGGTCGTTCCAAAGGGCAGGGCCCGCCACAGAGAAGGCTCTTCCCCTGGGTGTCGCCAGTCGGCATTGTCCGGCCGACGGCACCCTGAGAAGGCCCTCTCTGTGGGAGCGGATCGGTCTAAGGGATGTATGGGGCAGGAGACGGTCTCGCATGTAACTAGGCCCCGAGCCATGGAGCGCTTTAAAGATGGTCGTCAGAACCTTGAAGCGCACCCGAAAGACCACAGGAAGCCAGTGCACCTCGCGCAGGATCGGTGTTATGTGGGAGCATCTAGTGGCTCCCATAATCACCTGCGCGGCTGCGTTTTGGACTAGCTGTAGCTTTCGGGTGCACCTCAAGGGAAGCCCCATGTAGAGAGCATTACAGTAGTCGAGCAAGGATCCTTTGTCTGGGAGGGTCATAAGATCTCCTGCCTTCAGGCCCTGGGGGTTGGACTAGAAGGCCTCTCAGGTGCCTCCCAGTTCTAGGATTCTACAGATACCAATTCCAGTTCTAATCTCTATTGTCAATGCACAACCTGTGTACAATGAGATTGGATGAGATCTATAGATAGATATAGATAGACAGACGACAGATAGATAGATAGATAGATAGATAGATAGATAGATAGATAGATAGATAGATAGATAGAGACAGACAGACAGACAGACAGACAGACAGACAGACAGACAGACAGAGGTCGAGAGAGAGAGAGATCAATAGAGAGATAGAGATAGATAGATAGATAGATAGATAGATAGATAGATAGATAGATAGATAGATAGATGATAGATGATAGATAGATAGATGATAGAGAGAGATATATATATATATGATAGAGATGATAGATAGATAGATAGATAGATAGATTAGATAGATAGATAGATAGATAGATAGATAGATGATAGATAGATAGATAGATAGATAGATAGATAGATAGATAGATAGATAGATAGATAGATAGATAGAGACAGACAGACAGACAGACAGACAGACAGACAGACAGACAGAGGTCGAGAGAGAGAGAGATCAATAGAGAGATAGAGATAGATAGATAGATAGATAGATAGATAGATAGATAGATAGATAGATAGATAGATAGATAGAGATGATAGATAGATAGATAGATAGATAGATGATAAATAGATAGATAGATAGATAGATAGATAGATAGATAGATAGATAGATAGATAGATAGATAGATAGATAGATAGATAGATAGATAGATAGATATAGACAGACAGACAGACAGGCAGACAGACGGAGGGATGGACGGAAGAGTTCTGAGTTTTCAGGTGCTGGAGTCTCTCAAGAAAATATCAGGCAGCCATTTGTCCAAGATAGCATCCGGTCTCCTCCCTTGGGCCCCTGGGACTTGGACTGGAGGACCCCCGAGGTCCCTTCCAGCCCCTGGATTCTTGGATGCACTCACGCTGTGAACGACGGAGACAATCTGAAGCACCATCCACATCACCTGAGTGACGTTCTGGTTGGCCCACTGGAGCTGAGGGAGAACGAGAGGAGAACCTTATCAGCAGGGATGCCTCAACCCCCGCCATGCCAGGTTCCTTCGGTGGGTCTTCCGAAACCCCTCCCAGGGACGGCGGCTCTCTAGACCAGGGGTCTCCAACCTTGGCAACTTTACGGCTTGTGGACTTCAACTCCCAGAATCCCTCAGCCAGGGCATGCAGGTGAGCTGCTGCATTTTCTCCCATGTGGTGTCATGGGTTTGGGAAGGGGCTGTTTTGTTTCCCTAATGTAAGAGCGAAAGGGAAGTCTGGTGCTGGATTAGGCCCTGTCTTCTGTGGCAGGGGTCTCCAACCTTTGCAACTTTAAGTCTGAAGGACTTCAGCTCCCAGAATTCTCCAGCCAGCAAAGCAAAGCTGGCTGGAGAATTCTGGGAGCTGAAGTCCTTCAGACTTAAAGTTGCAAAGGTTGGAGACCCCTGTTCTGTGGGACACACTACTGAAAGGGCCATTGTTCGCTGTTATGGCCCAGCCGGCTCCGGATAAGCTGCTGATGGACTCTTCTAGTGAAGAATCCTATGAGTCTGCCCTGGAGGAGGAGGGAGACCTTGAGGAAGAAGAGAGCCTGGTTGGCCACCAGGAGGCGCCTGGCTCACGGAGCAGTGGGGAGGATCAGGGGCAGTTTGTGCCTGATGCTGGATTACGCAGGGCTGAGGAGGCAACAGTTAAGTAAGAGGCAAGCTCGGAGGCCCTGAGTTGGAACCAGGAGGTTGTCGAGGGGCCCCTTCCAAGAGAGCTTATAGGGAAGGCTTTGGGAGGGGCCATTTGCAGGAAACAACAGTTACAAATCCTCCTTGGAAATATCTGGTCATTGGAGTCTGCAATTCTCTGTCTGTACACGTGCTCCAGTATTTGTACTGTGAGTACGGGCTCGCAGCCAAGGAGGTAGTGGCGAGCAGCCAAGGAGATAGTAGCGAGCAGCCAAGGAGATAGTAGCCAAGGAGGTAAGGAGGTAATGGCAAGCAGCCAAGGAGATAGTGGCGAGCAGCCAAGCTTGTGTGTGTATCTGTCTGTGGGGCAGAACAGTTCGCCATGCTGGCTGAGGAATTCTGGGCGTTGAAGTCCACGAGTCGTAAAGTTGCCAAGGTTGGAGACCCCTGGTCTACAGATCATGGAAGATTTGCTGTGGATAGACTCTGTTCCCGACCGACCCCTTCCCCCCGCCTCCCTCATCCCCACTCTCTGCTTTCAGATGTCAGCCCTGAAGCTGGCTTGACAGAAGCCGTTTGGACCACTCCAGCGTTGCCACCTTGGAGCTGAGGGTCAGGGAGGAGGAATCTGACATAGCTGGGATTTTGTAGCCAAAGCAAAAGACTTTTCTCTTGGGAAGCAAGGTCATTCTCACACCAGGGGAGAGGAAGGAGGAGCGATGTCGCCAGGCAACCAGACGGAGCCGGGATTGGACCATGTGACGGATTGTCTGGGGTTGAGGGACAGCTTTTACTTGGACCGAGGTGAGAAAATTGTGGGAATCTTCAGAGTTGGTTTTCACCAGATCTGTGCCAATATAACGTATCCAATAAAGCTATTCTTTGAGGAATCCACCTGTCTCGGAGTCTGATTGACATCTCCCTCCCCTCCAACGGGGCTTTCATTTGGAGCAGATTAATGTCACGCAGCCGCTTCTGGAGAGGCAAACCGGGATCTAACCTGGTTAACCCATAGTGGTTACTTACCACAGAATGGTCACACACAGCAAAGTATTCTAGGTATCGCGATGGCATGTTCTTCCCAGGGAAATGTAGCTGAAAGGAGAGTAGAGGCCTCAGGGGTGGAAGTGAAAGAAAGGTAACACAGAGACAATCACCAGGAGACGGGGAGTTCTAGTCCCACCTTAGGCATGAAAGCCAGTTGGGTGAAGTTAGGCCAATCACCAGGAGACAGGGAGTTCTAGCCCTGCCTTAGGCACCAAATCTGCCTGGGTGACTTTGGGCCAACCACCAGGGGACAGGGAGTTCTAGTCCCTGCTTTAAACACCAAAGCTGGCAGAGTTACACTGGGCCAATCACCAGGAGACAGGGAATTCTAATCTGTGCTTTAGATACTAAAGACGGCGGGGTGACTTTGGGCCAATCAGCAGGAGACAGGGAGTTCTAGTCCCTGCCTCAGGCATGAAAGCCCATTGGGTGACTTTGGGTCCAATCCCCAGGAGACAGGGAGTTCTAGTCCCACCTTAGGCATGAAAGCCAGTTGGGTGACTTTAGGCCAATCACCAGGAGACAGGGAGTTCTAGTCCTGCCTTAGACATGAAAGTTGGCTTGGGTAACTTTGGACCAATCACCAGGAGACAGGGAGTTCTAGCCCTGCCTTAGGCACCAAATCTGCCTGGGTGACTTTGGGACAATCACCAGGAGACAGGGAGTTCTAGTCCCTGCTTTAAACACCAAAGCTGGCAGAGTTACACTGGGCCAATCACCAGGAGACAGGGAATTCTAGTCTCTGCTTTAGATACTAAAGACGGTGGGGTGACTTTGGGCCAATCGGCAGGAGACAGGGAGTTCTAGTCCCACCTTAGGCATGAAAGCCAGTTGGGTGACTTTAGGCCAATCCCCAGGGGACAGGGAGTTCTAGTCCCTGCTTTAAACACCAAAGCTGGCAGAGTTACACTGGGCCAATCACCAGGAGGTGGTGAATTCCAGTCCTGCCTTAGACCCCAAATCTGACTGGATGACTTTGGGACAATCCCCAGGAGACAGGGAGTTCTAGTCCCTGCTTTAAACACCAAAGCTGGCAGAGTTACACTGGGCCAATCACCAGGAGACAGGGAATTCTAGTCTGTGCTTTAGATACTAAAGATGGCGGGGTGACTTTGGGCCAATCCCCAGGGGACAGGGAGTTCTAGTCCTGCCTTAGACACCAAATCTGACTGGATGACTTTGGGCCAATCAGCAGGAGACGCCGAGTTCCAGTCTTGGTCTTTGCCAGGTGTGTGAGTTTGGGCCAGCCCTTCTCCTCAGCCCAACAACCCACCTCACAGAGCTGTTGTGTGTGTGTGTGGGGGGGGGGGAGATAGGAGGAGTGGGGAGTGAGTATAACATTCACCCCCTTGAATTATTGATATATGTTAAAAAACCGGATCCATTGAAGTTCCGCGCATCTTAAAAACTGCCCAGGTGGAGAAACCCGGCCGCTCAGCTCCTGGACGGGTGAGGAGGGGGCCTTACTTACTACGGCATCTTTGGACTCTGGTATGTTGATCATGGTCGGGCTGGCCTTGGGAGGGATCCTCGGGCCCATCGCTTCCACCACCGTCCCTTGGCAGGGGGCACTGGGCTCCGGAGCCTTGCGATAAAGCAGGTGTTTGAACCCAGTGAAATCTTCGATGGGCTGGATTGCGTACATCAGATTTCCAATCTGGATGTGTCCCCTGAGCGATATAGAATAGAATACCAGAGTTGGAAGGGACCTTGGAGGTCATCTAGTCCAACTCCCTGCCTAGGCAGGAAGCCCTACACCGTTTCAGACAGACGGCTATCCAACATCTTCTTAAAGACTTGCAGTGTTGGGGCATTCACAACTTCTAGTGGCAAGCTGTTTCACTGGTTGATTGTTCTCACTGTTAGGAAATTCCTCCACAGTTCTAAGTTGCTTCCCTCCTGGATTAGTTTCCACCCATTGCTTCTTCTCCTGCCCTCAGGTGCCTTGGAGAATAGCTTGACTCCCTCTTCTTTGGGGCAACCCCTGAAATATTGGAAGGAAGGAAGGTGGGAAGGAAGGAAGCAGAAAAGAAAGGGAGGGAGGGAGGGAGGAAGCAAGAAGAGAAGAAGGGAAGGAAGGAAGGAGAGAAGGAAGGAAGGAGAGAAGGAGGGAAGGAAGGAGAGGAATCGTGAAGGAAGGAGAAAAGGAGGGAAGGAAGGGGAGAAGGAAGGAAGGATAGATCTCTCCTTGATTAGTTTCCACCCATTGCTTCTTGTTCTGCCCTCAGGTGCTTGGGAGAATAGCTGGACTCCCTTTTCTTTGGGGCAACCCCTGAGATATTGGAAGGAAGGAAGGTGGGAAGGAAGGAAGCAGAGAAGAAAGGGAGGGAGGGAGGAAGCAAGAAGAGAAGAAGGGAAGGAAGGAGGGAAGGAAGGAAGGAGAGAAGGAGGGAAGGAAGGAGAGAAGGAGGGAAGGATAGATCTCTCCTCGATTAGTTTCCACCCATTGCTTCTAATGTCCTGCCTTCAGGTGCTTTGGAGAATAGCTGGACTCCCTTTTCTTTGGGGCAACCCCTGAGATATTAGAAGGAAGGAAGGTGGGAAGGAAGGAAGCAGAAAAGAAAGGGAGGGAGGGAGGAAGCAAGAAGAGAAGAAGGGAAGGAAGGAGGGAAGGAAGGAAGGAGAGAAGGAAGGAAGGAGAGAAGGAGGGAAGGAAGGGGAGAAGGAAGGAAGGATCGATCTCTCCTTGATCAGTTTCCACTCATTGCTTCTTGTTCTGCCTTCAGGTGCTTTGGAGAATAGCTGGACTCCCTTTTCTTTGGGGCAACCCCTGAGATATTGGAAGGAAGGAAGGTGGGAAGGAAGGAAGCAGAAAAGAAAGGGAGGGAGGGAGGAAGCAAGAAGAGAAGAAGGGAAGGAAGGAGGGAAGGAAGGAAGGAGAGAAGGAAGGAAGGAGAGAAGGAGGGAAGGAAGGGGAGAAGGAAGGAAGGATCGATCTCTCCTTGATCAGTTTCCACTCATTGCTTCTTGTTCTGCCTTCAGGTGCTTTGGAGAATAGCTGGACTCCCTTTTCTTTGGGGCAACCCCTGAGATATTGGAAGGAAGGAAGGTGGGAAGGAAGGAAGCAGAAAAGAAAGGGAGGGAGGGAGGAAGCAAGAAGAGAAGAAGGGAAGGAGGGAAGGAAGGAAGGAGAGAAGGAAGGAGAGAAGGAAGGAGAGAAGGAGGGAAGGAAGGGGAGAAGGAAGGAAGGATAGATCTCTCCTTGATTAGTTTCCGCCCATTGCTTCTTGTTCTGCCCTCAGGTGCCTTGGAGAATAGCTTGACTTCCTCTTCTTTGGGGCAACCCCTGAGATATCGGAAGGAAGGAAGGTGGGGAGGAAGGAAGCAGAAAAGAAAGGGAGGGAGGGAGGAAGCAAGAAGAGAAGAAGGGAAGGAAGGAGGGAAGGAAGGAAGGAGAGAAGGAAGGAAGGAGAGAAGGAGGGAAGGAAGGGGAGAAGGAAGGAAGGATCGATCTCTCCTTGATTAGTTTCCACCCATTGCTTCTTGTCCTGCCCTCAGGTGCTCTGGAGAATAGCTTGACTCCCTCTTCTTTGGGGCAACCCCTGAGATATTGGAAGGCTGCTATCATGTCTCCCCTGGTCCTTCTTTTCATTAAACTAGACAGTTACTCAGTTCCTGCTTTCTTGCCTTCTGGTGCTTTGGAAAATAAGCTGACCCCCTCTTCTTTGTGGGAGCCCCTCAAATACTGGGACACGAAATATTTTAAGGATGAAACCCCTTTTTAAATTCCTTCTGGGTTGATACCAGGAATCCTTAAAAGACCAGGCATTTATCACCCAAGAAGATGAACGCTTGCAACCTTTCCAAGCTGAGCCAGTCTCGGCATTCAAGAGCCCCCTGTAACTCCCCCACCCCCCACCCCCCATCGACCAGGTCCGTCTGTGCAGAACACGGGAGCCATCAAGAAGCCGTTACCAAAGACCGTTGCAAGTGGAGATCACCACGTCTGAGCTGGGGACGTCTTCCACATATCCACTGTAATAGCAGTCAATCTGCAAAGAGAGGAGGGGGGGTATTTGGGTGGGCACCGAGTGGCAAGAGAGTTCATAATGCATTGGTAGGACCACACCTGGAATCCGGCATCCAGTTTTGGTCGCCACAAGATAAAACAGAGATTGAGACCCTAGAAAGAGTGCAGAGAAGAGCAACAAAGAGGATTAGGGGACTGGCTAAAACATATGAAGAACGGTTGCAGGAGCTGGGTAGGTCTAGTTTAATGAAGAGAAGGACCAGGGGAGACAGGATAGAGGTCTTCCAATATCTCAGGGGTTGCCCCAAAGAAGAGGGAGTCAAGCTATTCTCCAAGGCACCTGAGGGCAGAACAAGAAGCAATGGGTGGAAACTAATCGAGGAGAGAAGCAACTTAGAACTAAGGAGAAATTTCCTGACAGTGAGAACAATTAACCTCTGGAACAGAAGTTGCCTCCAGAAGTTGTGAATGCCCCAACCCTGGAAATCTTTAAGAAGATGTTGAATAACCACTTGTCTGGAATGGCATAGGGTCTCCTGCTTGAGCAGGGGGTTGGACTAGATGACCTCCAAGGTCCATTCCAACTCTGGTATTATGTTATTGGGTATGTCTAGTTTAATGAAGAGAAGGACCAGGGGAGACATGATAGCAGTGTTCCAGTATCTCAGGGGTTGCCACAAAGAAGAGGGAGTCAAGCTGTTCTCCAGGGCACCTGAGGGTAGAACAAGAAGCAATGGGTGGAAACTAATCAATAAGAGAAGCAACCTGGAATTAAGGAGAAACTTCCCAACAGCAAGGACAATTAATGAGTGGAACGGCTTGCCACCAGAATTTGTGGGTGATCCAATACTGGAGGTTTTTAAGAAGAAATTGGGCAGCCATTTGTCAGATAGATAGATAGATAGATAGATAGATAGATAGATAGATAGATAGATAGATAGATAGATAGATAGATAGATAGATAGATAGATAGATAGAAAGAAAGAAAGAAAGAAAGAAATATAGACAGGATAAATAGATAGATAGAAAGAAATATAGGCAGATGATAGATAAAGATTCGATAGACAGATAGATAGATAGAAATATAGACAGATAATAGATAAAGAGATAGATACATAGAGATAATAGATAGATAGATAGATAGATAGATAGATAGATAGATAGATAGATAGATAGATAATAGATAATTATATAGATAGAAATATAGACAGATGATAGATAGATAGATAGATAGATAGATAGATAGATAGATAGATAGATAGATAGATAGATAGATAGATAGAAATATAGGCAGATGTGTAGGTAGGTAGGTAGGTAGATAGATAGGTAGATAGAAATGGAGGGATGGGCAGATAGATGATTGATAGGTGAGGATCATAGACGGAGAGGAAGGGAGAACCCCATATTTAACAACCGAGGGACTTACTATTGGTTTAGGATGCTGGACCGTTTTCTCTCCTTGTGGATCCAGAGAGTAAATAGGCATATTCTGAATGACGAAGGACCTGCGCAGGAAGGAAGAGACAGGAGACCAGGAACGTTTTCCCCTCTGGGACGGCTGTTCCTTGACTCGGCTGCCCCATGCAGACCCAGGCTCCCCTTCCGCAGGGCCGTGAGAAGGAAGAGCTTCCAAAGGAGCATCCTTCCTCACCCCCCAACGCCCCGGGGGAAGCCGGGAAGGGCCCCTCACTCACTTCTGGTAAAGGTGGAGAATCCTGTGGACGCCTTCGATTTTCATCAGGTAGGAGATTTCTTTCTGGAACGTACAAATATATGGTGGACATTCACTGAAGGCTCGCAATATGAGCCCCAAAGATTGTGGGGTTCCTTGGTGCCCTCTGAGCTGGGTGGTTGTCTTGGAGACGTTTCATGGCCCAGCTAGGGAACATCATCAGTGCGAGAAGGTGCAGGGAGGAAGGTTTGCAAGAGAGGAGGAGGAGGAGGAGGAGGATTGTGGCAGGTTCCTTGGTCCTCTCTGAGCTTGGTGGTTGTCTTGGAGACGTTTCGTGGCCCAGCTAGGGAACATCATCAGTGCTAGAAGGTGCAGGGAGGAAGGTTTGCAAGAGAGGAAGAGGAGGAGGAGGAGGAGGAGGATTGTGGCAGGTTCCTTGGTCCTCTCTGAGCTTGGTGGTTGGAGACGTTTCATGGCCCAGCTAGGGAACATCATCAGTGCTAGAAGGTGCAGGGAGGAAGGTTTGCAAGAGAGGAAGAGGAGGAGGAGGAGGAGGAGGAGGAGGAGGAGGAGGAGGAGGAGGAGGAGGAGGAGGAGAATTATGGAGTCCTTGGTGCTCTCTGAGCTTGGTGGTTGTCTTGGAGATGTTTCATGACCCAGCTAGGAAACATCATCAGTGGTAGAAGGGAGAGGAATTTATGGGGAAGAGGAGGAAGAGGAGGAGGAGGAGGAGGAAGAGGAGGAGGAGAACTATAAAGTCCTTGGTGGTCTCTGAGTTTGGTTGTTTTCTTGCAGACGTTTCATTACCAGACTAGGTCACATTATCAGTGCGAGGGAGTGTGGGGTTTCCTCTCTGTTTATACACAATTGCTTGACCTGTCAATATTGGTCTATAGGTGCCCTTTTTCTCCTTCTTGGCAGTTCTTTGATTTTGTTTTCTGCTTGGTTGTTTGTCTGGAGTTAATCCCTGCTTATCGGGGTCTAGGCTGCAGAGGAAGGCACTCTGTACAAAGAGGGAGGAAACCCTACCTTCCCTCACACTGATGATGTTCCCTAGTTGGGTCATGAAACGTCTGCAAGAAACTCACCCAGCTCAGAGAGCACCCAGGACCCCACAGTCCTCCTCCTCCTCCTCCTCCTCCCCCTCCCCCTCCTCCTCCTCCTCTTCCCTTTCTCCTGCACTCTGCAAACCCTCCTCTCCCCTCTAGCACTGATGATATTCCCTAGTTGGGTCATGAAAAGTCTGCAAGAAAACCACTCAGCTCAGAGAGCACCAAGGAACCCCTCCCCCAGTTCTCCTCCTCCTCCTCCTCCTCCATCTCTTCTCCTTTTCCTCCCCTCCTCTTCTTCCTCCTCTTCCTCTCCTCCTCCTCTTTGCAAATCTCACTCCCTTCTACCACTGATGATGTTTCCTAGTTGGGTCATGAAACGTCTGCAAGAAACCCACCCAGCTCAGAGAACACCCAGGTCAACCCCCCCCCCCCCCCCAGTTCAACCCTTGCTGCCTGGGGAATTCTGGGACATGAAGTCCTCCCCTCTTAAAGATACTCGGACAGAGATTTTAAGGAACCCCATTCTCCCCACCAATCCTGGTTTGGTCATGGCTGCCGTCCACTATGAGCTCACCAACCATTTGCCGCCCATCCTCACAGGCGCTCGATATCTTCCACCCCAGCCCTTTGTGAGCATGAAGGGGCCAGTGACCAGAGGGGAGCCTCTGAATGGAAGGGGGGGGGGATGGAGAGAAGCTGCTCTTAAACCTTCAAGGCTTTAAGCTGCCTGACCCCTTTAGCCAGGGGCCAGGCAGCCATTCAAGTGGCGAAGCTCCTGGATTACCTTACTGTAGGCCCCCAGGGGCTGCTCCAGCAAGGTGGGCACCGTCACTTCCGAATAAAGGTAGCTGGGAGCTTCCATCGACCCTAGAAAGAGAGGAACAAAAGGCGACCTCGTCCCAAGTGAGCGTGCTACAGAGGGGTGGGATGGATAGCCTCGGGAGGGCCCCGGTCCAGTCGCCAGCTCACACCCACTGACAGCCGTTTTTCAGGGCTGTGAGTAAAACCTCCCTCCGGCTCTCCTGGAGTCCGGCAAAAGAATAAACCGGCATGACCCACACGGATGGATGTCCTTGCCTTTATGGCTGAGATTGGACAGACATTTGTCTGAGATGGAAGGCGTTCTACTTGGACAGGGGCTTGGACTTGATAACCTCTGAGGTCCCTTCCAGCCCTAGGATTCTATGCGATAGAGACATGATATAGTAGACAGACAGACAGACAGACAGACAGACAGACAGATATAGATAGATAGATAGATAGATAGATAGATAGATAGAGAAGATAGATAGATAGATAGATAGATAGATAGATAGATAGATAGATAGATAGATAGATAGATAGATAGATAGATAGAGATAGATAATAGATATAGATAATAGAGATAGATAATAGAGATAGATAGATAGATAGATAGATAGATAGATAGATAGATAGATAGATAGATAGTTAGATAGATATAGAGAGATAATAGATAGCTATAGATATAGATATAGATAATAGAGATAGATAGATAGACAGAAAGACAGACAGATGATAGAGAGAGAGAGAGATAGATAGAGAGATTAGAGAGAGCGAGAGAGCGAGAGAGAGAGATAATAGATATAGATAAATAGATAGATAGATAGAGATAGATAGATATAGAGATAGATATAGAGAGATAATAGATAGATAGATATAGAGAATAGAGATAGATAGATGGATAGATAGATAGATAGAGAGATAGATAGATAGATAGATAGATAGATAGATAGAGAGAGAGAGAGAGAGAGAGAGAGACAGACAGACACACACACACACACATACAGACAATATAGATAAAATAGAAATAGATTAAAAGATGACAGGTAGATAGATGATGGATGATGTATGATAGATGATATAGACTAGAGAGAGAGAGAGAGAGATACAGAGATGGCAATAGACAGATAGACAGACGGATAGATATAATAATAATAGATAGATGGATGGATATAGACAGACAAATATAGATATAATAGAAATAGATTAAAAGATGACAGACAGACAGACAGATAGATGATAGATATAGATATAATAGATTAAAATGACAGATGATAGATGATAGGTTAGACAGACAGACAGACAGATATTGGTGGATGGATGGATGGATGGATGGATCCATGGTAAATAGATGCTATAGATATATTAAAAGATGACAGGATAGATAGATATGATAGAGAAATGATAAATGATAGATAAATAATAAGATTACTAGTAGATGACAGACAGACAGATAATATTGATATGATAGATTAGAAGGTTGAAGATAAACAACAGATAAATGATAGATAAATAATACATAAATGATAGACGATAGAAAATAGATTAGAAGAACAGCCTGAATCCTGTAGATATTTTGGGATCTAGAAGTCCAGAATTTCTATCCTAGTTACAAAGACAGTGCAAAGGGTAAAGCCAAAGTGGATTTCCTTCCCTCTGGTGCTGGGAAGGCACTCTGCAGATGCTCAGAGGCCTCTCGCTTGGTTTATTCCTTCCGGTCCCACAAGCCAGTGGCCCCAAGTTGGGTTTTGGAGCGGGGCGTAAGGGACTCCGGAGCCTCCAGGGACGGGCAAAACTACAACTCCCAATATCCCTCAAAGTTGAGCCTCCCAATTAGGAGGTTGTGAGTTCGATCCTAGGTAGAGGCAGATGTAGGGTCTCCTGCTTGGGCAAGGGGGTTGGACTAGATGACCCGCAAGGTCCCTTCCGACTCTGTTATATGACTAGCTGCTCCCCCCCCCCCAAAAGCCTCATAGTCTGGACTCCTTGGCCCCCCCACCCCAAATATTTCTACCCACCCAGTCTGAAGAGAACCCAAAGCAGCAGCAGCCAAGCACCCGGCATTCTTCGCTTCCAGGGCCAAAAAGAGGGGAGAGAGACCCCCAGGACGCCCCCTCCCTCAATCCCTCCAAGTAGGCGCCCCCATTGCTCAGAGCATTAACTGCCACCCAATTCTAAGACTCAGCAGCCCTTCAAGCCCAGGGCCCCGCCTGATTGGCTCCCTCCGGCTTAAGTCCCACCCCTTCAGTAGCTCTGTCACAGAGTGCTTCACAATTCCAGCTGCTTTAAAAGGCCGGCTGTCAATCAGCTACCAGAACCCTCCCCTTTTCTCAGCCAGGTGGGAGCTCCTCCCCTTTGAAGGGCCGTAATTGCCTGGGGGTTTGGGGGCCCGCCTCCTCCAAGGCCCCATTGGCTGCTGGGGGTGCCTGTTCTGTTTGTGACATCTTCAACAGGTGGCGATTGATTGACGGTCTCAGCCAAGGCCAGAACTGACCTTCATGGTGGACATAACCAATTTCATTTTAATTTTAGCACAATGACAATAAATATCATTATTATCATGTCAATGACCCTTCGTTGACGCAATGAATGGAAACTAGACCACTGTTGCTTCATGGCAAGCCCTTTGACCTCGGTGGTCCAAGCTTAGAATCACAGTTGGAAGGGACCTTGGAGGTCTTCTAGTCCTCCCGCCCTGTTCGAGCAGAAGACCCTGGGCTGTCCAATCCCTTCTTAAAAACCTCCAGCGTTCCTGCTTGCCCACTGTGGATTTCGGAGGGGTCCACCAGATGAAGTCCAAGAAGCCAAGATGTTGGCCAACCAAGGTATCTCAAGGCATCTTGGTACCAACCATCTTGACATGTGGACTTCCTCACCCCTGGTGGACCTCCCTGCTGGCCTTTGGGTTGGAAGGGTCTCCCCTGAGAACCTCTTCGTCATTTGGTCTTGGGTCTCTAGGACACTCGCCCTCTAAGACCCCAGACAGATGGACTAGCAAGAGGCCCAACATCAAAAGTCGTGTCCTCCTGACGGGACCCCGTCCTCCAGCAGCCTCTTCTTCTCTCCACCACCAAGCTGGGCCTAGAAGTTCTCAGCCTTCCCAAAGATGGCCTTGGGGGAGGGGGAGTCCCATGCCACCCAGGCTCTGGGTTCTGTAGACTCCCCTGAGTTGGTCCAAGCTTTGTTTGAAGCCAACCAAGCTGATGGGCAGCACCGGATCTCGTGATGGGAATTCCAAAGTTGGATTAAAGATTGGGTACAAAAAGTTCTCCTCCCTTTGTTCTGATTCCTCCAGTAGTCAGTTTGCCCTTTCCCTTCCTTTGCTCCTTCGCTCCTTCTTCCTTCCATTCCCTTTCCCTCCTTCTCTCCCTCTTTCCTTCTTCCTCCTTCTCTGCTTGTCTCTTTTCTTCCCTCCTTTCTTCTCTTCTTCCTGTCTTCCCTCTCTCCCTCCCTTCTTCTCTCATCTTACCTCCTCTTGTCTTCCTTCTTCCCTCCCTCTCCCTCTCCCCTCCTTCCCATCCTTCTCTCCTTGTTTCCTTTCTTACCTCTTTCTCTTTCTTCTTGTCTTCCTTCTTCCCTCCCTCCCTCTCCACTTCTTCCCTCCTTCCCTCCCTCCCTCCCTTCCTCCCTCCCCTTCCTTCTTCTCTCCTTTCTTACCTCCTATTTCCTCTCCTCTTCCTGTCTTCCTTCTTCCCTCCCTCTCTCCCTTCCCTTCCCCTCAACATAATAACCCCCTGCCCTTCTCATCCATCGGTCTGTTCTTCCAGTGGGCCACCAATTGCCCACAGAAGCCCACCCTCTCACAGTAGATGGCCTTCCCTTCCGTCGAAGGTGGTGGGAGGCCTGGGAGTTATCTGAAGGATTCAAATTCAGTGACCGTCTTGGTCTGGCTGGTAGGGGCCAGAGGTTGAAGCCCAGAGGTCTTGTCCATTCTCCTTTTTAGGCCTCTTGGTAATGTCCTTCTAGAATGTGTGCAGGGTATGGAGGTCTGTCTACCCCGTAGAGCAAGGATCCTCAAACTTGGCAACTTGAAGACTTGTGGACTTCAACTCCCAATCCTCCAGCCAACTTTTAAGACTTGTGGACTTCAACTCCTAGAATTCTCCAGCCAGCTATGCTGGCTGGAGAATTCTGGGAGTTGAAGTCCACAAGTCTTCAAGTTGCCAAGTTTGAAGACCACTGCTGTAGAAGTTCTTCCCTTTGGGGAGATGTTGGTGATGGAGGAAGAGGATAGGCTGGTCCAGTGGGGTCCCCTTACTTTATGAGATGCCTTGAGGTCTGGTGCTGTCCTCACTCATACCCAAGCATAAGGGGTTCGAATCATAGGAAGGGAAACCCAAGGTCCGTTTGGAGAAGGGCGGGATATAAATTTAATAAAATAAAAAAATAAATAAATAAGTAAACTTCATTGGCCGATCCTTGGAATAAGAAACCCGTTGACCAGTTGACCAAACCAATGGACTTCTCATCCTTGGGTTTCATTCATAAGGCTACATCCCCACCAAGAACCCTCTAGCCAACCTGCTCCAGGAAATCTACCAAATTTTTTTTCCACCTGAAGACTCCAGAGATATTTCTCCACCACCACGGATGGTCACCTTGCAGAAGATCCAAAGTAGGTACTCCATCAGGCAATCTAAAAAAAAGGTAGTTGGGAGGGACCTCAGAGGTCATCTAACCCAACCCTGGCTAAGGTTGGGATGATGACCTGTAGAGATGACCCAGGAAGGCTGTGTCCTCCTTGGCCAACGACTGAACGTTTGAAAAGAGGTTGCAAGTCTTGAAGAGCAGAATGAAGGATTAAATAAACAAGGTGAAGGTCAAGGTTCCCCTCGCACATCTGTGCTGGTCGTTCTTGACTCTAGGGGGCGCTGCTCATCTCCCTTTCAAAGCCAAAGAGCCAGCGCTGTCCGAAGATGTCTTCGTGGTCATGTGGCTGGCAGGACTCAACGCTGAAGGCGCCCAGAACGCTGTTTCCTTCCCACCAAAGGTGGCTCCTATTTTTCTATTTGCATTTTCTATGTGCTTTCAGACTGCTAGGTTGGCAGAAGCCGGGACAAGTCACAGGAGCTCACTCCATTATGCGGCATTAGGGATTCGAACCGCTGAACTGCTGACCTTTCTGACTGACAAGCTCAGCGTCTTAGCTACTGAGCCACCGTGTCCCTCAATACTTGTATGCTAGGTTGGCAGAAGCTGGGACAAGGAACGGGAGCTCCCTCCATTATGCGGCATTAGGGATTCGAACCGCCAAACTGCTGACCTTTCTGACCGACAAGCTCAGCGTCTTAGCCACTGAGCCACCACGTCCCTTGATACTTGTGTGCTAGGTTGGCAGAAGCCGGGACAAGGAACGGGAGCTCCCTCCATTATGCGGCATTAGGGATTCGAACCGCCAAACTGCTGACCTTTCTGACCGACAAGCTCAGCGTCTTAGCCACTGAGCCACCACGTCCCTTGATACTTGTATGCTAGGTTGGCAGAAGCTGGGACAAGGAACGGGAGCTCCCTCCATTATGCGGCATTAGGGATTCGAACCGCTGAACTGCTGACCTTTCTGACCGACAAGCTCAGCGTCTTAGCCACTGAGCCACCACGTCCCTCAATACTTGTATGCTAGGTTGGCAGAAGCCGGGACAAGGAACGGGAGCTCCCTCCATTATGCGGCATTAGGGATTCGAACCGCCAAACTGCTGACCTTTCTGACCGACAAGCTCAGCGTCTTAGCCACTGAGCCACCACGTCCCTTGATACTTGTATGCTAGGTTGGCAGAAGCTGGGACAAGGAACGGGAGCTCCCTCCATTATGCGGCATTAGGGATTCGAACCGCTGAACTGCTGATCTTTCTGACCGACAAGCTCAGCGTCTTAGCCACTGAGCCACCACGTCCCTCAATACTTGTATGCTAGGTTGGCAGAAGCCGGGACAAGGAACAGGAGCTCCCTCCATTATGTGGCGCTGGGGATTCGAACCGCCATCCCAACCATCTTAAGCCACTGAGCCCCCTACTATTAAATAAATAGAATTTCAAAATTGCACAAAAAAAACCCCAGGTTTTTTCCCCATTGATCCATTGGGCAATTCGGGGATCTGATCTGCCTTGCAAAATCTCCCCCTTTTCTGTTTAAATAAAAATAAAAATAAAAAGGAGGCATTTCGTCATTTGCATATGAAATTTATTGGAAAAGAAAATACTCGGTATTCCTTTTCGCCGAACCCCTAAAACCAGAAGAGTTAACGACCGTAAGAAAAAAGTCAAGAAACCTGCAGAGAATTATTATTTTTGTTTTTCACACACACGCCAATATTTATATCCCTGTCACACGAATTTCTTTCTTTCTTTCTTTCTTTCTTTCTTTCTTTCTTTCTTTCTTTCTTTCTTTCTTTCTTTCTTTCTTTCTTTCTTTCTTTCTACCGGGTTTTTCCACCGCAAAATGGCTGGCTTCCACCGAGCTGGGCAACTTGGGTTGAGCAAAGTTAAAAAGCTTGACTCTTTCAAACAGAATCTGTAGATAGATATGTACATATATATATATATATTGATATATACACACACGCGTGCGCGCACACTCACACACGGTAGGCGTACACAAACACGCTTGCACACACACAGGAAAGTGTGAATCACATACACACCCACGTTAAAACCAGAAAGGGCTGAGCCACATGGGAGAAGATCTATAGTTAGATCTATAGATATAGCAATGTATATCGAGCGTGGCCCCTTTAAGGTGAGTGGACTTCAACTCCCAGAATTCCCCAGCCAGCAGAGCTGGCTGGCGAATTCTGGGAGTTGAAGTCCGCCCATCTTAAAGGGGCCACGCTCGATAAAACCTTGTTCTAAAGATAAATATTTGGCCATTCGCAACTGGAAAGGGGTCATCGTGGAATTAACCACGGGGAGGGGAAATCTGTTGCAATCCGTGAGTTCGATTCTTGGGAGCCCTTACTTGATTGTGAGCGTGAGAGAGAAATATATATATATATTTATATATATTGTTTCTCCGTTAAAAAAAAGACCCGTTTTTTTCTTCTTCTTCTAAGTTTAAGAAAAGTTGGCAGTGATGAAAAGAGCTTTTGCAAAGCGGGGGCCAGCCGGAGCCATGCAGCCAAGACCTCAGCCTCCAGAGGCGCCCACTACGATGAGGAGCAAACAGGGTGGCGGGTTCAAATTCGAACCCGGTACCCACGTCGAAGCCGAAAAAAATTGTAAAGTTTAAAAAATAAATTCAGCAAGGAATCCTTTTTCCGCCAGTAAAACCTCGGCTGGGGGTGGGAAACGAAGCTGCTGTGGCCCAGAGGTGGAGCTGTGTGAGTTCGATCCTAGGTAGGGTCTCCTGCTTGGGCAGGGGGTTGGACTAGACGACCTGCAAGGTCCCTTCATCTGTTAAAGGTCAGAGATGAAATAAGGGATGATTTGTTAAATTGATGGGCTGCCTTCTCTCACCCATTAAGGTGCTGCTTTCAATTCCAATTTTGCCCCTTGAGATTCAAAATATTTCAAATTTTGATGCTTGCAAATGGGAGAAAAGGGGAATTTCGCCACTAATAGAATTTTAGCTCTCTAGTCTCATTTTAGGATCAGGTTTTGAAAGCAGATTCTTGAAGGCTTCCAAAATACATTTAAAAAAAAACTGTGCAAAATTTCTCTCCGTGGGATTAAATCCACCCCTTTCTTGTAGCAGCATCTTCTTCTTCTCCTTCTCCTTCTCCTTCTCCTTCTCCTTCTCCTTCTCCTTCTCCTCCTTCTCCTTCTCCGGTGGACCCCAGAATTTTGTCCCTCAAGGCAGAACATGGCTGACCCAAAATCACTGACCAATGCTTGGGTCTCACGTCTGGCCCAGAAATGGACACTCAAGCGTGAGAATACCCAAGAATCCACTTGTTTCATGGATAGGCAGAACCTTCGTCCAATCTGCTGCCCATGAACTATATATACTGTGGTAGGGTTTTCATACAATTCGCTAAATCTGAAACTCCCGGGAACACACAACGGTTGGGTTCCCACCATGCTGTGCTCCAGGAAATAAGCCCTACCTTGGTTTTATGGGGGTCACCTGGTTTGCGAGGTGCCAGAAGAAGGTCGACCCACCAGGAATCTCATCCCCTCGGCAAGGGTGTTGCAGAAATCCAGAGTCACACCTTTCCCGATTCTGGAATTTGTATTGTACAATTAGAAATAGTTCATCTCCAGTATGGGCCCACTTTTGACCTCGGACTTCTGGTCGGAGAGGAGAGACGGACGGAGAATCCCGTTGTTCCAAGCGAGAGCGGCAGGATGTTGGTTTCTCTTAAGCCAGGTCTAGGATTCTTCAACATTATGACGTTGTCAGGCCTGCAAGCCATATTTTCTTTTGGGTCTCTGGCCTGCCGCACTTTCTATTATCCTACTATGCATTTTCTATGGTGGGAAAATGGGAGGGAGGGAGATGATAGGTAGCCATAACAACGTTCTTGCTAGAAAGCCAAGGTCATCCTTTGTCTTTGCATCTCTGCACCTGACTGGAACTGGGTGGGTGGAAGCTGCCAGCGTGGCAGTGGGAGATCGGACCATGGGATGGACCTGTGGGTGTTGGGGGGCAAGATCTTGACCTTTCAACTGGGTGGGGGAAACCAGGAAGCTTCCAGATTCGGGTTTCCCCAGATGGGCCAACATGGTTCTCTTCATCAATTGGGACTTTGAGCAACACTTTGCCTTGGATTCTGATTGACTTCTGGAGGCTCTTTGGAACCCCTGACAGACATGGCATGGATTACAGGTAATCCTCGATTTACAACAATAAATTTAGTGACCGTTCAAAATTGCAACATCCCCAGGAAGAAGCAACGTTTCACGCTTACAACTGTTGCCATGGTCCAGCGATCAAAATTCAGACTCTTGGCAAAGCGACTCATGGTTATGACGGTTGCAGGATTCCTGTGGTCGTAGGTTCATCTTTTGCGACCTCCTGACTAGCATCATCAACCGGGAAGCCTGCTTCGCTTAACAACCGTGTCACTCCCTTAACAACCGTGGGGATTCTCTTAAGAACGGTGGCGAGAAAGGTCGTAAAACGGGGCGAAATGAACAAATGTCTCGCTTAACGACAGAAAGCTTGAGCGCCATTGTGGCTGTAAGTTGAGGACTATCGGTATTCCGCCTTTACAGAGAGCACGAGGCTCGTTCTGGGCTCACCGTCAAAGGAAACACGGACCCCCTAATCGAGGGGTGGGCAAACTTTGCAACTTTAAGTCTGAAGGACTTCAGCTCCCAGACTTCTCCAGCCAGCAAAGCTGGCTGGAGAATTCTGGGAGCTGAAGTCCTTCAGACTTAAAGTTGCAAAGTTTGCCCACCCCTGCCCTAATCCATCCTCCTCCTCACCTCCACCCAGGAAGGCTGAGCCCCTTAGCCCTGCTTGGGTTTGGGTCTTCGGTGTCCAATGGGAGATTTCCAAGCTCAGCGTAAAAGGAGAAAATTTCCTCCGAAGGGAGGTGATTTTTGTAAATCTTGCAAGGTTGTTGTGTCCCCCTTGCACCCCCGTTTCTTCCTCGTTCCTTTTTGGGAGGGACGCAGGGGGGGGGGGAGCAAAATAAATAGGGCTGCATCTACTACCAGGGACACATTCATTTGGTAAGTTGCTATCGGACGGATTATCAAGAGCAGCGCGCAGAAGCTCCGAGTCGCAAGGCCACGCCGAGAACGTAAGGCAAACGAAGACACCGTTTCCTGCAGGGTGTGTGTGTGTGTGTGGCTCCGGGGTTCACACGCTCATCACGAGGGGCTGCAGGAAACAGAGGGGTGGGTTTTCGCTCTTGCTGTCCCCCCCCCCTCGGTTGCCCCTAACCCTTCTGGAGTGAAAGGTTGCCCCCTAGAATATGGCCAAGGGTCAGGCCCTCTAAAGCGCTAAAAGGG
Source organism: Rhabdophis nuchalis (assembly GCA_039707465.1). NCBI lineage: Eukaryota > Metazoa > Chordata > Lepidosauria > Squamata > Natricidae > Rhabdophis > Rhabdophis nuchalis. Next base: position 66,642,063 of record CM077649.1, read on the forward strand.
ACCCAGGGATGAAATGAGAAATCTTCTCCAGTCCAGGGGTTGAGAAAGGGGACGAATGGCTCAACAGCTGTACAGTTGTGGGGAAAAAAAATACAATCCGGGCATCAGCCCTGCAGGCCTCTTTTCTTTTGGGTCTCTGGCCTGCCACCCTTTCTATTCTTCCACCATGCATTTTCTATGGTGGGAAAATGGGAGGAGGTTAGATGATAGGTAGCCATAACGGCGTTCTTTCTAGAAAGCCAAGGTCATCCTTTTGTCTCTGCACCTGATCTGACGCCCCCATCTTCCTCCTCCTCCTCCTTTCCTCGAACCCTCTTCCTTCTAACACTGAGGATGTTCCCTAGCTGGGTCCTGAAACGTCTGCAAAAAACCCATCCAGCTCAGAGGGCACCAAGGACCCCCACAGTTCCATCCTGAGCTACCAACGTTTTCTCCCCTTGCTCGTACAATGGGGTAAAACTCACTTAACAACTGTTCCGTTGCTTAGCAACCAAAATTTTGGGCTCAACTATGGCCGTCCCCTGAGGGACATGTAGGGCAGGCCCACTTTTTAGATTTTGAAAAGAGAGGGAGAGAGAGAGAGAGAGAGAGAGAGGGAGCTAATGATCTTGTTGGAGGTGGATTTGCTCATTCAGAGTTTTGCATTCGTTCCTACCCTGTTTGGTAGAATTCGGAGTCCAAGTGTGGAGAAGATGAATATCCTGGTCTAATTCCCACCCCACCCCACTAAAGGTTCCAAAACTGTTTTGGGTAGGGGGCAGCAGCCTCCCCTCCCCCCTCCCCAAGGCGAACCCAAAGCTTCCTTAAGTTTTGCAAACCAGAAATTCGGATTTCTTTGCAAGTGGGTGGACCTTCTCGGAGCCCTTCAGAATCAGCACCTCTATCCTCCAGAGAGAAAGGGACAAATTTGGGTGGGTGGGAGAACCTAGAGGGGCCTTTTTCCAAACTGGATTTTCTTATTATTTTTCCTCCCTCCAGTTCTTCAGAAGCTTCTTGGATGAGAAGCGAAAATAAGGAGGAAAAACTCAAGAAAGTCCAGTTGCTTTTTGGGGGGGGGGGGAACCCCCAAACCAAAACACTTAGAGCGGAGGTCTCCAAACTTGGCAACGTGAAGCCTGGCGGACTTCAATTCCCAGAAGTCCCCAGCCAAGGGAATTCTGGGAGGCAAAGTCCTCCAGCCAAGCTGCCTGGGGGAATTCTGGGAGGCAAAGTCCTCCAGCCAAGCTGCCTGGGGGAATTCTGGGAGGCAAAGTCCTCCAGCCAAGCTGCCTGGGGGAATTCTGGGAGGCAAAGTCCTCCAGCCAAGCTGCCTGGGGGAATTCTGGGAGGCAAAGTCCTTTAGCAAAGCTGCCTGGGGGAATTCTGGGAGGCAAAGTCCTCTAGCCAAGCTGCCTAGGGGAATTCTGGGAGTCAAAGTCCTTTAGCAAAGCTGCCTGAGGGAATTCTGGGAGGCAAAGTCCTCCAGCCAAGCTGCCTGGGGGAATTCTGGGAGTTGAAGTCCTTTAGCAAAGCTGCCTGGGGGAATTCTGAGAGTCAAAGTCCTCCAGCCAAGCTACCTGGGGGAATTCTGGGAGTTGAAGTCCTTTAGCAAAGCTGGCTGGGGGAATTCTGGGAGTCAAAGTCCTCCAGCCAAGCTGGCTGGGGGAATTCTGGGAGTCAAAGTCCTCCAGCCAAGCTGGCTGGGGGAATTCTGGGAGTCAAAATCCTTTAGCAAAGCTGGCTGGGGGAATTCTGGGAGTCAAACTACTTCAGCCTTCATGTTGCCAAGGTTGGAGACCCCTGGCTTAGAGGAAGGAGAATTTGCAAAAGGGTGAGTGGCAAGAACTCCGCGCTGGGTCCATTCGAGACCACAGGGAAAACAGAACTGACGGTTAAAACCATCCAGAGCGACCGGACCAAACCGGACCTTCAAATACAGAAATTGGGCACCGGAGTGAAATGGGGAACAAAGATGTTGGTTTGCAGCAGGTCAAGTTCACGGCATAAATTAAAAAAATGAAAGAGCCTGGGCGGGGGGATTTCTTGGTTCCAAACTCAGCACCCACTCAGCACCCTCTTTCCCTGGGGCAACGCGGAGGGAGGGAGGGGGGTGTCAAAGTTGCACTTGTGTGTGGGGAGGGGGGGCCAGCAGAGAGGGAACGGGTGGGGGTGGGGGTCTCCGGCCGGCTTCATTCCAGTTCCGATTCCCCATGGCCGTCTTCTTCCCCGTCATCCAGGCACCCGTTCATCTTCAGACCGTCCTTCTCGGCCATGGCCTGCAGGTCGTACTCCTCATCCAGGAAGTCCAGGGAGTTGTTGCTAGGCAGACCCCTGAGTGTGAATTTGTGTGAGACTTTGGTCCAGTGCTCTCGGTTGCTGGCCACCCGCTCGTACAGCTCCGTCGACTTGGGGAAGAGCTCCTGTAGCAGCCTGGAAGGCATGACCGGAACAGGGGATTAGTAAAATAAAACGAAATATGTCAATCGCGGTCATGGTAGGTAGCTAATTAAGATGGGCGTCCTGCCCCCAGCGACTTAGGGGGCTGGCAGTTTCAACTCCATGCTTGGGATTATTTCAGATAAAAGTTTATTATCCTTTATACATCAAGGCTTACAGTTCTGGTTTCTATCTGTCCCATCGCGTAGGTAAAAAGACATTAAATTCCTCTACCCCGTTCTGAACGGAGATTCATTGCGGCTGGTACGGCTGCCTGATACACAAAGACCCATAAAACTAACTGCCTATAACTTTTCCCGCGGCAAGATACCCCCGGTGGCCAATCAGATATCACAGATGTGGTCACATGCTATGGAACTACATTCCCCACAAGACAGTTCTTCCTACATCTCCCATGAGGTAGTTTCTTAAAGGAGACATTGCTCAATTCCTATACTAGTTAAACCTGTTGAGTCAGCACAATGGGGTTGAACTAATCAACCCGGGGAGTTTAACCAATACCTCAACCAGAGGTATTTATATTGGGTATTCTACCAGTGAAATATAATAAAGAAGATTCATATTTGATTGTACAGATAATAAGAGCAGCATTTGCACAACATTGGAAAGCAGAGAAAATCCCATCGGAAGGAGAGGTAATAAGGAAGATATTAGACTGTGCAGAAATGAACAGGTTGACATTGAGAATAAAGGACAAAGAGGAATCCGTGTACTACAGCAGGGCTCTCCAACCTTTGCAACTTTAAGTCTGAAGGACTTCAGCTTCCAGAGTTCTCCAGCCAGCTTTGCTATGTGGGTATATACATAATAAGCTTTGCTGGCTGGAGAAGTCTGGGAGCTGAAGTCCTTCAGACTTAAAGTTGCAAAGGTTGGAGACCCCTGTACTACAGGACATTGTTGGGGAGATTTTACGAGTGGCTTGAAAAAAAGGATATAAATAGAAAGAAAAAGGAACAAAACATGAAATAAATATTTCAGATGACACGTGATTAAATGAGAGGGAGGGGAAATAAGAAAATATCAAAATGTAAATATACAGGCGGAAAAATCATATGAATTATTATTATTATTATTTGAGAAAGGTTAAATAGCAATTATAAGACTATAGATTCTTATAATTGCTATAGATATACAATCTAAGAATGACTTTGAAAGGAAAAATAAAAAACCTTTTTTTACAAAAAAAAGATGGGATTGACCCTTCCTGATATATTATTAACTGTGCAAGTGATTAAAAGGTGGACGATACGCAAGGCTGAATTGGAAGACGTCTGTTGCTTATAGAAAACAGGGAAATGAAACGATACACTTGGTTTATTTCTAAAGGGATAAAAGATGAAATGCTTTAGGTATATTAAAAATGTGTTTTTTAAAAAAGTTGGGAAGATAAAGGGAAGAAAACAAGACGGCTAGAATGGAAATTAATGCAAAATGAATTATGAGAAAAGGTGAAGGGTGGGGGGAGGAAACCGGACAGCACTCTGTTGACAAAGGAATTTTAAATATGCAACCCAAAATAAAATAAAAACTTTGTTTTAAAAAAAAAACCAACCCAAGGAAGACCGGATGGACGTCAGACCTCCCTGTGAGGCTCAGTGGGGACTCCGAGAGGGGCGGAAATACCCTGAAGAGGGTCTCCGGCTTGCTGAAAGTCGGCGGGAGAGCCTCCAGGGACAGGAGCAGTCTATCTGGGAAGGTCCGCCGCTTTCCCGGGGGGACTTTGGGGGGAGAGTTTCTGAAGGAGCCTGGAAGCAGGGGCCCTCCGGCCACCAGGCCTCCCTGTGGGGCCCCGGAGAGGACTCGGATTGGAGCAGGGAATACCCCAAGGGAAGAGCCTCCAGGGCGAGGAGCAGTCCATCTGGGACTGACTGTCCGCCGCCTTCCGGGGACTTTGGGGGAGACAGCTCCTTGAAGCAGGCTGGGAGCAGGGCCGGCTGGCCATCTGATGTTCCTGTGGGGCTAGAGAGGACTCAAATACCCCGAGGAGGGTCTCCAGGTGGCCAAAAGCTGACGGGAGAGCCTCCAGGAACAAGGAGCAGTCTATCTGGGGATGCCTTCTGGGGACCCCCTCCCCGCCCCCCTCCGGGCACACCTTGAACCGGCAAAGCCTGGCACACTCACTTGTAGATGGGCATGGCGATGTGCTCCATGAAGCTAATCTGCAGCTCAGGGATGTAAGCCTTTTCTCGGTCCATCATCTCCATCGGACGGTTGCCCATGGCTTTCTCCTGGGGGGGGAAAGGGAGGGAGGGAGGGAAAGAGAGAGAGGGAGAGAAAGAGAGAGAGAGGGGGGGGAAAGAGCCAGAGAGGGGAGAGAGGAGGAGAGGGAGAGATGGAGGGAGAAAGAGAGGGGGAGAGAGGAGGAGAGAGAGAGAGGGAGAAAAAGAGAGAGACAAAGAAAGAGAGGTAGAGAGAAAGAAAGAGAGGGAAAGAGAAAGAAAGAGAGGGAGAGAGGGAGAGAGAAAGAGGGAGGGAGAGAGAAAGAGGGAGAGAGAGAGAAAGAGGATGGAGAGAAGGAGAGGGAAGGAGAGGGAGAGAGGGAGAAAAAGAGAGAGAGAGAGAGAAAGAAAGAGAGGGAGGGAGAGAGAAAGAGAGGGAGGGAGAGAGAAGGAGAGAAAGAGAAAGAAGAAGGAAAGAGAGAAAACTGGTTAATTGTTCTCCCTGTCAGGAAATGTCTTGGGGCTCCATGGTCTCATTCTCACATACCAGATCTCCCTGGGAGAAGAATTCCTTGTAGATCAGTTCCTGGAAAGGAAAGAAAAGGGATTCAGTCCATGCTGACCAACCCTTCAATCGGCCCATTCTTTGGGGGAGGGGGGTTGGGGGGGGGGTCCAGAGAGGACATCCCCCCCCCTCATGCCCCTTCCTCCTTGGGCCCTTCAACCCCAGAGGAGTGACAGATATCTTCTCTGTGGTGATTTTCCCCAACCCTTCTGATGCCCTGGGACCTTGCTCTGAGCTTCCCCAGACATCGAGATAGATGACCTCGGTGTGCCCCCAAGGACCACCAGCAGAATAACAGTCAGAAGGGGACTTGGAGGTCTTCTAGTCCAGCCCCCTGCTCAAGCAGGAGACCCTTACAGAATTACAGAATAACAAGAGTTGGAAGGGACCTTAGAGGTCTTCTAGTCCAGCCCCCTGCTCAAGCAGGAGACCCTTACAGAATTACAGAATAACAAGAGTTGGAAGGGACCTTGGAGGTCTTCTAGTCCAGCCCCCTGCTCAAGCAGGAGACCCTTACAGAATTACAGAATAACAAGAGTTGGAAGGGACCTTAGAGGTCTTCTAGTCCAGCCCCCTGCTCAAGCAGGAGACCCTTACAGAATTACAGAATAACAAGAGTTGGAAGGGACCTTGGAGGTCTTCTAGTCCAGCCCCCTGCTCAAGTAGGAGACCCTTACAGAATGACAGAATAACAAGAGTTGGAAGGGACCTTGGAGGTCTTCTAGTCCAGCCCCCTGCTCAAGCAGGAGACCCTTACAGAATTACAGAATAACAAGAGTTGGAAGGGACCTTGGAGGTCTTCTAGTCCAGCCCCCTGCTCAAGCAGGAGACCCTTACAGAATTACAGAATAACAAGAGTTGGAAGGGACCTTAGAGGTCTTCTAGTCTAGCCCTCTGCTCAAGCAGGAGACCCTTACAGAATTACAGAATAACAAGAGTTGGAAGGGACCTTGGAGGTCTTCTAGTCGAGTTGGAAGGGACCTTAGAGGTCCTCTAGTCCAGCCCCCTGCTCAAGCAGGAGACCCTGGCATGGCGTTCCTCTTTCCCCTTCCAGCTGCAACCCAACAGGCAAAGTTTGGCTGGGTTTCTTGGCCCAGGCACCCCAAGGGGCAGGGGATGGGGGCGGCTGCCAAGGGCAGGGGGTCCTTTGGCTGGAGAAGGTGCCACACAGGTGGTGGGAGGCTGGCCCCGAGGGGGGCCCAGGACACTGGAGCCCAGTGGACCAGGGCTCCATCCTGGGCCTCGTACTCACCGCAATCTTGCGAGTGGTCTTCCAGCCCTTGGTCTGGTCTGAGAGGTCACAGGAGGTCATGAGAAGGTACAGCAGGAGGCTGTGGTGCTGCTTGTTGGAGGGGTCGTAGCCATCTGCGAAGGGGGAGGGAGGAGGAGGAGGAGGGAGGGAGGAAAGGGGAAGGAGGGAAGGAACGAAGGGGGGAGGGAGAGGAGGAAGCCAATGGAGGAGGAGGAGAAAATGCGGGAGGGAGGGAAGGAAAAGAGAGGAAGGAAAGGAGGGGAAGGAAAAGAGGGAGGGAGGGAGGAAGGGAGGGAGGAAGTGAAGTAGAAAGGAAAGAAGGGAGGGAGGAAAAAGTAGGAAGATAAAGGGAGGGAGGGAGGAGGAAAGAAGGGAGGGAGGGAGACAGAGAGGATGGGGGGAAGGGAAGCAGAAAGGAAAGGAGAGTGAAGGAAGGAAGGAAAGAAAGGAGGCAGGTGGGAGAGAGGGAAGTAGAAAGGAAAGGAAAAACGGGAGTGAGGAAGGAAGTGAATTAGAAAGGAAAGAAGGGAGGGATGGAGGAAGGAAGGAAGGAAGTAAAAGGAAGGGAAGGAGAACAGAAAGTCATTACAGAGAGAAAGGAAAAACGGAGGATAATTGCCTAGAGATGCATCAGGCATTTTCAGGGGGCCACTTTCTCTCTCTCTCTCTTTCTCTCTCTCTCTTTCATTCTCTCTCTTTCTCTCTCTCTCTTTTCTCTCTCTCTTTCATTCTCTCTCTCTTTCATTCTCTCTCTTTCTCTCTCTCTCTTTCATTCTCTCTCTTTCTCTCTCTCTCTTTTCTCTCTCTTTCATTCCCTCTCTCTCTTTCCTTCTCTCTCTCCCTTCTCTCTTTCATTCTCTCTCTCTTTCATTCTCTCTCTTTCTCTCTCTCTTTCATTCTCGCTTTCTCTCTCTCTCTTCTCTCATTCTCTCCCTCTCTCTCTCTCTCTTTCCTTCTTTCTCTTTCTTTCTTTCTCTCTCTCTCTCTTTCCTTCTCTCTCTTTCCTTCTCTCTCTTTCCTTCTCTCTCTCTCTCTTTCCTTCTCTCTCTTTCCTTCTCTCTCTCTTTCCTTCTCTTTCCTTCTCTCTCTTTCTCTTTCCTTCTCTCTCTTTCATTCTCGCTCTCTCTTTCCTTCTCTCTCTTTCCTTCTCTCTCTTTCTCTTTCCTTTTCTCTCTTTCATTCTCTCTCTCTCTCTCTCTCTTTCCTTCTCTCTCTTTCCTCTCTCTTTCCTTCTCTCTCTTACTCTTTCCTTCTCTCTCTCTCTCTCTCTTTCCTTTTCTCTCTCTCCTTCTCAGGAGAAAGCCTTGGACAACCATCCAATGGAAGTTCCACAAGTCATAAAATTGCCATAAAAGTTGGAGAGCCCTGGTCCAAAACACGAACACTATTTTTGTCCTTCGGGGGTTTGGTGATGGCCCTCCACTCTGGAGAGACCCCTGGGGGAAAAGTCTACGGAGGTTCTCCTTCCTCCAGGTCACGGTTGTCCCCAAAGATGCTTTTTCATTTTTCAGGAGGCCACTGGACTTTCTTGTTTTTTTTCCTTTGGAAGACGTTTCTCTCCTCCTCCAAGAAGCTTCTTCAGCTCTGACTTAGATGGAGGGGAAGGGAAGGATTGATGCTCCTTGCAGACAAAGCTGTGCATCCTTTCAGAGGGTCCTGGAGGCCACTTGGAGGTTTATCTGTGGGTCACCTGAGTGGTGCAGATGGGGTGGAGCCAACAGTGAAGGGACGCAGGGCAGAAAACATCCTGTAGCCAAGAAGGTGTCACACCTGTTTGCACCACTCAGGTGACCCTGAGGACAGGTAAACCTCCAAGTGGCCTCAAGGACCTTCTAAAACAGTGTTTCTCAACCGTGGCCACTTGAAGATGTTCCGGACTTCAACTCCCAGAATTCCCCAGCCAGCGAATGCTGGCTGGGGAATTCTGGGAGTTGAAGTCCGGACATCTTCAAGTGCCCAAGGTTGAGAAACACTGCTCTCAAAGGATACAAAGGACCAGTTTTGTCTGCAAGGAGCATCAATCCTTCCATCTTCCACCATTCAGTCAAAATTGAAGAAGCTTCTGGAAAGAGAAGGCAAACATCTTCAAAGAAAAATCCCAAAATGTCCAGTAGCCTCTTAGGGACAACCCCTGGAGGAGACCCTCAACGTGGGAAGGTAGGTGTCCCGCTTTACCGTCGGCCATCTTCTGTAAGTCTTTGAAGATCCTCAAGTGATGAGCGAGGTCGGTGGCCAGGATGATGTCCCTCATCAGATCCAGCATCCTTTGGTAATCCTGTGGGATCAAGCGGTCTATTCTGTACCATCCTTCCTCACCGATTTAGTCAAGAGGGGCTGTTCGGTGGCCTGGAGGAGGACACCTGAGCTGGAGGCCTCTCACATACGCCCCAGGTGGGACCCCGAAACTCCATCCACAGCTTGGAGAAGATGGTGGGACAGTTTGGGGGGAAACCATTGGGTCTTCAGTGTCCAAAGACCTCCAGCCCGTTTGGGAACTGGGAGTGATCTAAGAGTTTCTCAGCCTTCAGAACTTTAAGATGTGGGGACTTCAATTCCCAGAATTCCCCAACCAGCATAGAAGGACTTCAATTCCCAGAATTCCCAAGCCCGCATGGATGGATTTCAGCTCCCAGAATTCCCAGCTCCCAGAGGTGGACTTCAATTCCCAGAATTCCCCAGCCAGCATAAAATAAGTTCAACTCCCAGAATCCCCAACCATCAGAAGTGGACAACTCCCAGAATTCCTAAGCCAGCATGGGTTTACTTTAACTCCCAGAGTTCCCCAAGCAAATATATGGATATTAATTCTCTTAACTCCCCATCTACCAGAGGTGGACTTCAACTCCCAGAATCCCCCAGCTAGCATTGGTAGACTTCAACTCCCAGAATCCCCTAGCTAGCATTGGTGGGCTACAACTCCCAGAATCCCCTACTTAACATTGGTGGACTTCAACTCCCAGAATTCAGGAGCCAGTATGGGTGGACCTTAATTCCCAGAGTCTCCCAGTCAGCTTGTATGGATTTCAATTCCCAGAATCCCCCATCCACAAGAAATGGAGTTCAACCCCCAGAATCCCCCAGTCCGCATAGCCCAGGGCCGTCTGGGGTGGGGAGGAGTGCCAAAGAAGCAAAGATCGTATCTATACCTGTGCCGTGAACCCCCCTGTTCCCTTGTTAAAAGCCCCCTCCCCAATTCCCAGGGACGAGAGTCAGCCTGTGCCGGAAGCCTACCTTGCGAGAGAAATGGTCGAAGATGTTGCAGCCGTGCGTGTTCAGGATGGCGATGGCTTGAGCAAAATGGTGCCTCTAACACAAACGAGACACAACACGCCCATGAATATGTTGCACAACTGCAGCCGCAAACAAAATCGTTTTGTGTTAAGTGTCTATCGGGTTGCGGAGGAGCCCGAGAGTGGGATACGGGCAGGACACAAGGTGACTTTTAATCGGTCCTCCAACTTACAACCGTCGCAGAATTCCCCAGGGTCACATGGTCACATTTCGAGGACTGGCATGGATTTTGTGACCGTTGCACTCTCCTGGTGTGTGTGTGTGTGTGTGTTGCGTGAATACCCATTTACGACAAGGAAAGTCAACGGGGCAAACTGGATCTGCTTCACACCCACGTGACCCATTGAACGACGTTGGCGAGATGCTTCCCAAAGGTAGCCCCCCCCAAAAGCCCATCAAAATCAATGTGCGACAGCCTGCTGGGCCAGTGGAAATTCCACCTCCAAAGGCCGCCGTAAGTCGGGGACTTTCTTGTAGAGGATTCGATCCCACCCAGCAGGGACGGTGAGAGAAATATTGTTTCTGGCCCAGCTGCCCAAACCCTCTGAAGTAAAACGCAAAGATTCCTTTCATTAGGAGCGCCGACGGCCGCAGGAAAAAGTTACTCTCTCTTACCTCCATGACGGATCCTTCCGAACTGTACAAAGCGGCCAGGACGGATTTCTGGGAGGGAGAGAAGGCAGGTAAGTCTCCTGGGGGGAGCCAGGGGTGGGATTCAGGCGTTTCGCACCGGTTTCGTCCAACAGGATGCCAATTTTGCATCTGGTTTGTCGAACCGGTAGTTGAAGGGACTGGCTGGCCACGCCCATCCCTCCCTGCCCTCCCAGGAGTCTCCACGCGGCCCGTTTCGGGTGCCACGTAAGTGCAGGACCTGCACGGAGGCTCAGGGAGGGCGAAAAAACGGGCCTGCTGGGACAGTGGTGAAACTCACATTTTTTTACTGCCGGTTCTGTGGGCGGGGCTTGGTGGGCGTGGCAGGGAAGGATACTACAAATTCTCCATTGCCACCCTACTCTGGGGACAGCCAGAGATGGCATTTGCTGATTCTCCAACCTACCTAACATTTCCGCTACCGGTTCGCCAAACTACTCGACATTTCTGCTACCGGTTCTCCAAACTACTCAAAATTTCTGGTACCGATTCTCCAAACTACTCAAAATTTCTGGTACCGATTCTCCAAACTAGTCAAAATTTCTGCTACTGGTTCTCCAAACTACTCAAAATTTCCGCTACTGGTTCTCCAAACTACTCAAAATTTCTGGTACCGGTTCTCCAAACTACTCAAAATTTCTGCTATCGATTCTCCAAACTGCTCAAAATTTCTGCTACCGGTTCTCCAACCTACTCAAAATTTCCGCTACGGGTTCTCCAAACTACTCAAAATTTCTGCTACTGGTTCTCCAAACTACTCAAAATTTCCGCTACTGGTTCTCCAAACTACTCAACATTTCTGCTACCGGTTCTCCAATCTACTCAACATTTCTGCTACCGATTCTCCAAACTACTCAAAATTTCTGCTACCGGTTCTCCAAACTACTCAACATTTCTGCTACCGATTCGCCAAACTACTCAAAATTTCTGCTACCGGTTCTCCAAACTACTCAAAATTTCTGCTACCGGTTCTCCAAACTACTCAAAATTTCTGCTACCGATTCTCCAAACTGCTCAAAATTTCTGCTACCGGTTCTCCAACCTACTCAAAATTTCCGCTACGGGTTCTCCAAACTACTCAAAATTTCTGCTACCGGTTCTCCAAACTACTCAAAATTTCTGCTACTGGTTCTCCAAACTACTCAAAATTTCTGCTACCGGTTCTCCAAACTACTCAGCATTTCTGCTACCGATTCGCCAAACTACTCAAACTTTCTGCTACCGGTTCTCCAAACTACTCAATATTTCTGCTACCGATTCTCCAAACTGCTCAAAATTTCTGCTACCGGTTCTCCAACCTACTCAAAATTTCCGCTACGGGTTCTCCAAACTACTCAAAATTTCTGCTACCGGTTCTCCAAACTACTCAAAATTTCCACTACTGGTTCTCCAAACTACTCAAAATTTCTGCTACTGGTTCTCCAAACTACTCAAAATTTCGGCTACCGATTCTCCAAACTACTCAAAATTTCTGCTACCGGTTCTCCAAACTACTCAACATTTCTGCTACCGGTTCTCCAAACTACTCAACATTTCTGCTACCGGTTCTCCAAACTACTCAAAATTTCCGCTACCACTTCTCCAAACTACTCAAAATTTCTGCTACTGGTTGTCCAAACTACTCAAAATTTCTGCTACCGGTTCTTCAAACTACTCAAAATTTCGGCTACTGGTTGTCCAAACTACTCAAAATTTCCACTACTGGTTCTCCAGAACCTGTCAGAACCTCCTGTATTTCATCCCAGTCCTAGAAGTTTCAGAAGTCCAGAAATGGGCTTGTTTCTGGGCTCCAGAGCCCAGGGAAGGTCGCTTACACCCTCCCGAAGTCTTGAGGAAATCCTCCAGAGCCTGGAGAGGGCCAAAACGCTCCTCCCCATGGTGCAGAAGGCTGAGTAGGCCACGCCCACCCAGGAAGCAGGTAGAGAAACTGTTGCTAAGTTTTTTCAATCCCACCCCTGAGTGAAGGAGACCTCCAAGGGGGGAATGTAGGGTGCTTAGCCCAATGCTGCATGTAGAAAGACCCACCCCTCATTCTGCCTTGCGGGGGTGGGAGGGGCTTCCCGACCTTACCGATGCCACTTGAAAAGAATTGTTGGTGCCTCGGTGGTCCAAATCATGGCACATGCAGGAGATGAACAAGGCGAAGATCTCGATGTCTCTGTGGGGAAGATGAAACAGTGGAAGGGATCAATTCTGCGCTGCATTAACAGTGGGGCAGAATCAAAATCACAAGTACACAAACTACAATAGCAGAATTGGAAGGGGCCTTGGAGGTCTTCTAGTCCAACTCCCTGCCTAGGCAGGAAGCCCTATACCCTTGCAGACAAATGGCTCTCCAACATCTTCTTAAAGACTTCCAGTCCTCTTCTCTTCTCTCCTCTCCTCTCCTCTCCTCTTCTCTATTCTCCCCTCTTCTCTTCCCTTCTCTATTCTCTTCCCTTTTCTTCTCTTCTCTATTCTGCTCTCTTCTCTTCCCTTCCCTTCCCTTCTCCCTTCTCTTCTCTATTCTCATCTTCTCTCAACACAATACAATAGCAGAATTGGAAGGGACCTTGGAGGTCTTCTAGTCCAACCCCCTGCCTAGGCAGGAAGCCCTATACCGTTTCAGACAAATGGCTATCCAACATCCTCTTAAAGACTTCCAGTTATCTTCTCTTCTCTTCTTTTCTCTCCTCTCTTCCCTTCTCTTCTCCTTTCTCTTCTCTCTTCTCACAATACAATACAATAGTAGAGTTGGAAGGGACCTTGGAGGTTCTCTAGTCCAACCCCCTGCCTAGGCAGGAAGCCCTTTACCGTTTCAGACAAATGGCTATCCAACATCTTCTTAAAGACTTCCAGTCCTCTTTTCTTCTTTTCTTTTCTCTTCTCTTCTCTTCCCTTCCCTTCTTTCTTCTCTTCTCTATTCTCCCGTCTTCTCTTCCCTTCTCTCTTCTATTCTCTCTTCTCATCTTCTCTCAACACAATACAATAGCAGAGCTGGAAGGGACCTTGGAGGTCTTCTAGTCCAACCCCCTGCCTAGGCAGGAAGCCCTATACCGTTTCAGACAAATGACTCTCCAACATTTTATTTTATTTATTTTATTAAATTTATACCCCGCCCTTCTCCTTGTTAGGACCCAGGGCGGCGCACAGGCATTATTTAAAAACACAAAATACAATAAATATCTATTAAAATGTATTAAATTAATAAACCCGTGCTAAAACCCAATGTTAAAACCCTTGCCAATTATAAATTATTTCCTTAAAAAGTCAGAAATGGGGGCTATCCTAGGCCGGCTTGTTGGAATAAATACGTCTTAAGACGTTGGCGGAAGAGGCGGAGGTCCGAGATAGTACGGAGGTCGGGGGGTAGGTCGTTCCAGAGGGCCGGGCCCGCCACAGAGATTTTTAAGAAGATCTTACATCTTCTTAAAGACTTCCAGTCCTCTTCTCTTCTCTATTCTTTATTCTCTTCCCTTCTTTCTTCTCTTCTCTTCCCTTCTCTTCTCCCTTCTCTTCTCTTCTCTATTCTCATCTTCTCTCAACACAATACAATAGCAGAGTTGGAAGGGACCTTGGAGGTCATCTAGTCCAACCCCCTGCCTAGGCAGGAAACCCTATACCATTTCAGACAAATGGCTCTCCAACATCTTCTTAAAGACTTCCAGGGTTGGGGCATTCACCACTTCTGGAGGCAAGCAGTTCCACTGGCTAATTGTTCTAACTGTCAGGAAATTTGTTAAGTGTTAGTAAGTGTTAGTATCTACTACGGGAAGTGTTAGTATCTGTTTTATAATGCCTTAGTAAGGCCACACCTGGACCACAGGTAGTCTTCGACTTACAACAGTTTATTCAGTGACCGTTCGGTTACCATACAACAGGAAAAAGTGATTTGCATCTGATTTTCACACTTATGACCATCGCAGCAGACTTACAACCGTTCATTTAGTGGCCGTTCAAAGTTACAACGGCGCTGGAAAAATTGACAGGACCGTTTTCACACTGCTGCATCCCCACACTCATGTGATCAAAGTTCAGATGCCGGGCAACTGACCCACATTTATGACAGTGTCGCATCCCATGTCTGAAATATACTAAATTTCGCTTTTTAATGGTTTGGATGATTTCCCAACCAGTTGCCAAGTGTGTGAATTTTGACTGTGATTATGGGGATGCTGTAACAGCCTTAACTGGTCCCCAGTTCCTTTTTTTCTCAGGGCTGTTGCAACTTTGAACGGTCGTTCAACGAATGGTTATGTCATGCCTGCAAACCATCTTTTCTTTTTGGCCTGCCACGTCCTATTTCTATGGTGGGAAAACGGGAGTGGAGATTGTATGGAGTTAGATGATAGGTAGCCATAACAACATTCTTTCTAGAAAGCCAAGGTCATCTTTTGTCTTTGCATCTCTGCACCTGACTGGAACTGGATGGGTGGAAGCTGCCAGTATGGCAGTGGGAGATCAGACTATGGGATGGACTTATGGGCGTGGGGGGCAAGATCTTGACCTTTCAACTGGGTGGGGAAAACCGGAAAGCTTCCAGATTTGGGTTTCCCCAGATGGGCCAACATGGCTCTCTTCATCAATGGGAACTTTGAGGAATCCTTTGCCTGGGACTCTGATTTAATTTTGGATGCTCTTTGGAACCCTGACAGGTTATACGTTGAGGAGTTCATTTTGCAAAGCGAAGAAACGTTGAAGAGAATTGCTTTGAAGAGACTCAACGGGTCTCCCTTGGGTTTCGAAAGCTGGCATCATGACTCCCACAAGCTGAAGTCAAGAGTTGTTGGTTCAGCCTCAGCTTGTGTTGCCCCGAGATGCTTAAGCATCCTTTTCATATATCTTGCAGCTGGGTAAGGTTCTCCCTCCGTGACGACCCTGGGGCGTAAATGAAGCCCTTCCGCCCATGTCCACTTACTCCAAGTAATTGACGAGCTCCAGATTTTTGTACAGCAGGTAGCAGAAGTGGGACACGGAGAAAGCGTGTGTCCAGTTGTGATAGGGAGGGTCCCTGTAGCCCTTCTTCACCATGAGGCAGAACCTGAGGAAAATAGAGACAGTCACCAAGGGAAGACCCCTGCTTATTTAAGACCAGGCAGCCCATTCTCGTTCTTAAGAGGTTCCCTTCCTTGCTGTGTCTTCCCCCCCAAAAAAACCCCTAAACACACACTGCCCTAGAATAAAGGAACCACAGAGTTGGAAGGGAACTTAGAGGTCTTCTAGTCCAGCCCCATGGAAAAAGCAAGAGACTCAAATATAAACAAGATGTGGAGACTCTAGAAAGAGTGCAGAGAAGAGCAACAAAGAGGATGAGGGGACTGGAGGCTCAAACATACGAAGAACGGCTGCAGGAATGGGGCCTTCATAAGCCCTGGTCTAACAGCAACACCCCTTTGGGGTCGGTCAGATGTGTAACAAGCAGGGAGGATATCCTCACACCCTTTCCTGCAGATCCTCTCGGGCCGAGGCTGCTCCTTACATAAGGCACTAAACCTGGTAAGAAGCAAATCAGGTTCTTTTATAACTTCGGGATGCGCAGGAAGGAAAAGGGTAATGGCGGCTCGTTCCCTTCCCCCAACCGTACCTGACGAGGGTCTGGCGGTCCATTTTGTAGCTGCTGATGAAATTCATGTCCTGGAGCATGCTCAGAATGGCCTGTGGGGAGATGGAAGAAGGGAGAAGGAGACAGACAGGCAGATGAGTGGAAACGGTTGATAGGGGAAGATGCTTCATGCTTTTTCTTCCTTCCTTCCTTCCTTCCACTCCTTCTCCTCCTCCCCATCTCTCTCCCTTTCTCTCTCTTGCCTTCTTCCTTCCTTCACTCCTCCTTCTCTTCCCCATCCTCTCTCTTTCCCTCTCTCACATTTTTCGTCCTTCCTTCACTCCTCCCCTCTCATCCTCCTTCCTTCACTCCCCCTTCTCCTCCCCATCCTCTCCCTTTCCTTCTCTTGCCTTTTTCATCCTTCCTTCACTCCCCCTTCTTCTCCTCCCTTCTCCTTCTCCTCCTTCCTTCTTTCACTCTTCCTCCTTCTCCTTCTCCACCCCTCTCCCTTTCTCTCTCTTGCCTTCTTCCTTCCTTCACTCCTTCTCCTTCCCTTCTTTCACTCCTCCTCCCTCTCCCTTTCCCTCTCTCGCCTTCTTCCTTCCGTCACTCCTCCTCCTCGCTCCCCAGCCTCTCCCTTTCCCTCTCCCACCTTTTTCATCCTTCCTTCACTCCTTCTCTTCCTCCCCTCCTTCACTTCTACCTTCTCCTCCCCCTCCTTCTCCCTGTCTTGCTTTTCTCCCTTCCTTCACTCCTCCTCCTTCTCCTCCCTTCTCCTTCCTTCCTTCACTTCTTCCTCTCCTTCTTCTCCTCCTTCCTTCCTTCACTCCTCCCCCTCCTCTCCATCCCTCTCCCTTTCCTTCTCTCGCCTTTGTTTTTCCTTCCCTCCTCCCTCCTCTTCCTCTTTTCTTTCCCTCCTCCTCCTCATTCTCCCCACCCCTTCCCTCTCTTGCCTTCTTCCCCCCTTCCTCCCTTCCTTCTCTTCCTCCTCCTCCCTCTCAGAGGACACGCCAAAGCTGCATCTGGTACGCTGATGTGACCACGGTGACACGGAGGGTCACATGGCCGCTGGTGGCCTTGCAGGTGTGACTCCAGATGCTGGTGGCCACTGACAAGGTTAGCTTTTCCTGCTTTGGGGGCTGCCCAGGTTCTCAGTAGCCCTGACCTTCTGGCCATCAAAAGAGGGGTGTCTGTTTCTACCAGAGACTCCGCTAAGCTTTCACTGGCAGCTGCTTAGGGATGTGCCTTCTTGACGGTCCTTGGTGTCATGGGATTTTATGGCTTTATTATTTGATGTTTTTCAACTTACACAACCTCCCCAGAGTCTCTTGGCAAATTGTGAGGTTGTACAATGGGGCAAAACTCATTTGACAAGTTGTTCCATGACTTAATTGATGAATTGCTTGATTGATTGATCAATGACTGACTGAATGAATGAATCGATCCATGAAAATGAATGACTGAATTGATCAATCAATGAATGAAAGAATCGATCAATCAACCAATCAATCAATCAATTGATCAATGAATGAATGAATGAATCCATCAATCAATGATTGATCAATGACTGACTGAATGAATGAATTGATCAATTAAAATAATGGCTGAATTGATCAATGAATGAATGAAAGAATCAATCAATCACTCAACCAATGAATTGATCAATGAATGAATGAATGAATCCATCAATCAATTATTGATCAATGAATGAATGAATTGATCAATGAAAATAATGGCTGAATTGATCAATGAATGAATGAAAGAATCAATCAATCACTCAACCAATGAATTGATCAATGAATGAATGAATGAATCCATCAATCAATTATTGATCAATGAATGAATGAATTGATCAATGAAAATAATGGCTGAATTGATCAATAAATGAATGAAAGAATCAATCAATCACTCACAATCAATGAATTGATTAATGAATGAATGAAAGAATCCATCAATCAATGATTGATCAATGACTGACTGAATGAATGAATTGATCAATGAATGAATGAAAGAATCAATCAATCAATCACTCAATCAATGAATTGATCAATAAATGAATGAATCAATCAATCAATCAATCAAACAAACAAACAAACAAACAAACAAACGATGAATTGATCAATGACTGACTGACTGAATGAATTGATCAATGAAAATAATGGCTGAATTGATCAATGACTGACTGACTGACTGACTGACTGAATGAATCAAACAATTGATCAATGAATGAATGACTGGATAATGAATGGCTGAATTGATCGCCCTGAGTCCCATCTTGGGAGATAAGGCGGTATAGAAATCGAATAAATGAATGAATAAATGAATGAATCAAAGGATGAATGGATGAATCCATCAATCAACCAAACAATCTCTCCAGGTGCTTCAAACGAGCAAATCAGAACTAATGTTTACCATCGACGTGTCATCCTCAGGGAGGGATCGTGGCGTGTAGGTGAATTTGGCGAAGCTCGGGTCGATCTGTGAAACCGGGGTGATGCCTTCGTGGAGAAGCTTGGTGTGCTCATCATCCGATACCTGAAAGAGGAAAAGGACTCATCTTTTCCAAGCGGAAGATGGACGGGAGTCTTTTTCTGGATGAAGCAACCATGCCAGCCCCCAAAAAGCAGTAGGAGGAGACACCAAGTGGATGAGTGGATGGACAGATAATGCATAGATAGATAATGAGAGATAAATGATGGATAAGGTAGACAGACAGACGGAAGACAGATGATAGAGAGAGAAATAGTTCAACAATAGTAACATAGAGAGATGATAGATAAATAGATAATGATAGAGGATGGGTGATAGAGGGATAGACAGATAATATATAGATAAATAGATGGAAGATAGATAACGATAATTATACATACATACACACACACACACATATTCTATATTCTATAGATTATATTATACTATCTTATATAGATATCTATAATCTCTCTATATATGATAGATGATAGATAAGATAGAGATAATAGATGATAATTAGATAGCTAGATAGAAGGATGGTGGGTGGATGGACAGATAATACATAGATAGATAATGAGAGATAAATGATGGATAAGGTAGACAGACAGACAGAGAAATGATATAGAGAGAAATAGATAAATGATAATAACAGAGAGAAATGATAGATATAGATAATGATAGAGGATGGGTGATAGAAGGATAGATAGATAATATATAGATAAATAGATGCAATGTAGATAATGATAGATTATACATACACACACACAAATATTCTATATTATATAGATTATATTATACTATATTATATAGATATCTATAATCTCTATATATATGATAGATAGATAAGATAGAGATAATAAATGATAACTAGATAGCTAGATAGAAGGATGGTAGGTGGATGGACAGATAATACATAGATAATAAGAGATAAATGATGGATAAGGTAGACAGACAGACAGAGAGAGGATATAGAGAGAAATAGATAAATAATAGTAACATAGAAAGATGATAGATAAATAGATAATGATAGAGGATGGGTGATAGAGGGATAGATATATAATATATAAATAGATGCAAGGTAGATAACGATAGATTATACATATACAGACACACACACATATATTCTATATTATATAGATTATATTATACTATCTTATATAGATATCTATAATCTCTCTATATATGATAGATGATAGATAAGATAGAGATAATAGATGATAACTAGATAGCTAGATAGAAGGATGGTGGGTGGATGGACAGATAATACATAGATAGATAATGAGAGATAAATGATGGATAAGGTAGACAGAGAGAGGATATAGAGAGAAATAGATAAATAATAGTAACATAGAAAGATGATAGATAAATAGATAATGATAGAGGATGGGTGATAGAGGGATAGATATATAATATATAAATAGATGCAAGGTAGATAACGATAGATTATACATATATACACACACACATATATATTCTATATTATATAGATTATATTATACTATCTTATATAGATATCTATAATCTCTCTATATATGATAGATGATAGATAAGATAGTGATAATAGATGATAACTAGATAGCTAGGTAGAAGGATGGATGTATCTAAAGATAGATAGATACTGTAGACCAGGGGCAGTCAACCTTTTTATACCTACCGCCCACTTTTGTATCTCTGTTAGTAGTAAAATTTTCTAACCGCCCACCGGTTCCACAGGAAGGGTGATTTATAAAGTAGGGAAGTCCATTACATTAAAAAAAAAGGAAAGTGCTTCAGTATCGGACAAAACCCCGACCGCCCACCATGAAAGCTGGAACGCCCACTAGGGGGCGGTAGGGAGCAGGTTGACTACCACTGCTGTAGAGAGAGATGTAGACGACAGAGATAGATGTACAGACACACAGATCTCTCTTTCTCTTTCTTCCCCTCCCCCCCTCCCCCCCACTTTCTATAAAATCAAAGAAAAATAGCAAATGGGTGCAAATCTTTTACTCAAACTTCCTCAAACCTCCAAATAAGTTAGGTAGACCTAATCCACATATCAAAGGAGAAGGTCTGCAAAAGAGTTAATTAAATTACGTCTCCCAGCGGAACTGCATGTTCACAAGAATACACACACACATATTCAAAGCCGAAGAGCCAGTGCTGTCCGAAGACGTCTCCATGGTCAAGTGGCCGGCATGACTCAACGCCGAAGGCGCATGGAGCGCTGTTCCCTTCCCACCAAAGGTAGCTCCTATTTTTCTACTTGCATTTTTTACGGGCTTTCAAATGTCTAGGTTGGCAGAATCTGGGACAAGTAAGGGGAGCTCACTCCATTAGGCGGTGCTGGGGATTCGAACCACTGTACTGCCGATCTTTCTGGTGGACAAGCTCAGCCTCTTAGCCCCTGAGCCACCCTTTGTTTCTCTGCACCTGCCCCCAAAGGCCCACTCCTTGCTTTTAGGGAATATATATGATCCTTTCCTCCCAGCTGCCTGGATCTCATTTCTATTGATTCTGCAAGTCTTCAAGAAGATGTTGGAGAGCCATTTGTCTGAAACGGTGTAGGGTTTCCTGCCTAGGCAGGGGGTTGGACTAGAAGACCTCCAAGGTCCCTTCCAACTCTGCTACTGTATTGTGTTGAGAGAAGATGAGAAGAGAGAAGAGAAGAGAAGGGAGAAGAGAAGGGAAGAGAAGAGGGGAGAAGAGAGATGAGAAGAAAGAAGGGAAGAGAAGAAAGAGAAGAGAAGAATAGAGAAGAGAAGAGAAGAGAAGAGAAGAGCGCTGGAAGTCTTTCAGAAGATGTTGGAGAGCCATTTGTCTGAAACGGTATAGGGTTTCCTGCCTAAGCGGGGGGTTGGACTAGAAGACCTCCAAGGTCCCTTCCAACTCTGCTATTGTATTGTGTTGAGAGAAGATGAGAAGAGAGAAGAGAAGAGAAGGGAGAAGAGAAGGGAAGAGAAGAGGGGAGAAGAGAGATGAGAAGAAAGAAGGGAAGAGAAGAAAGAGAAGAGAAGAATAGAGAAGAGAAGAGAAGAGAAGAGAAGAGAACTGGAAGTCTTTCAGAAGATGTTGGAGAGCCATTTGTCTGAAACGGTATAGGGCTTCCTGCCTAAGCGGGGGGTTGGACTAGAAGACCTCCAAGGTCCCTTCCAACTCTGCTATTGTATTGTGTTGAGAGAAGATGAGAAGAGAGAAGAGAAGGGAGAAGAGAAGGGAAAAGAAAAGGGAAGAAAAGAGAAGAGGGGAGAAGAGAGGAGAAGAAAGATGTGAAGAGAAGAATAGAGAAGAGAAGAGAAGAGAAGAGAAGAGAAGAGAAGAGAAGAGGACTGGAAGTCTTTATGAAGATGTTGGAGAGCCATTTGTCTGAAACGGTATAGGGCTTCTTGCCTAAGCAGGAGGGTTGGACTAGAAGACCTCCAGGGTCCCTTCCAACTCTGCTATTGTATTGTGTTGTATTGTGGAACCCCAGCTTGAGTTGGGACCCCAACTTATTCTTCTGACGGGGCCCTTTGAATGTAGAAGTGAGTTTGGACTTAGCCCTTGGGTTACCTTCATGTGATACATCATCATCTCGTTGGCCAGGTGGCTTCTGTATTGGGCCTCATGGACCTTCTTGTAGAGCAAGGACTGCGAGGAAGAGAAAGGAAGGCATTGTAAGGTCCGTCCTGGGGCGCCCAGCGTCTCTGCGGGAGCTATTAGTAAGCTGATTGCCTGGGTTTCCCGCCCCAGAAGGAGCCAGGTGTATGGGCCACCTTCCATCCAGGGGCGTTGAGCTACAGATCCTGGGATCCCCCAGTGGATCTGAGTCTCTGCCCCCGGAAGCTGCCCAGCTGCCCCCCCCCCCCACCGGACAAGAGCCAAGAGGTGAAGAAAGGAAAAGAAGAGAGAGAATGAAAAAGAGACGTACGTGAGCGATGCTGATGCCGCAATAGATGGAGAAGGCGGTGGCCAGGTCCTCGTCGAATTTGCTAAACCACGGCCCGTTGATTTTGTTGACCAGCTCAGCCACGCCAATCACCGCTGGGAGAAGAAAGAGGGATGGGCAAGGAGGAGGAAGAAGGAGGAGGAAGGAAAAGAATTCCCCAGGCAGGTAAATCTTCCTTCCTTCCTTTCTTCCTTCTCTTCTTTCCTTCCTTCTCTCCCTTCTCCCTTCCTTGCCTCCCTTTTTTCTTTCCTTCCTCCCTTCCTCCCTTCTCATCTTCCCTCCCTTCTCTTCTTCCATCCTTTCTCCCTCGCTCTCCCCTCCCTCCCTCCTTTTCTGCCTCCTTCCTTCTTTCCTTCTTCTCTCCCTTATGCCTTCTGCCTTCCTTCCCTTCTTCCTTCCTTCCCTTCTCCCTCACTCTCCCCTTTCCTCACTTCTTTTCTCCCTTCTCCCTTCCTTGCCTCCCTTTTTTCTCTTCCCCCTTTCCTTCCTCCCTTTTCTTTCGTTATTGTTTCTTTTCCTTCCTTTCCACCCTTTTTCTCTTCTTCCTTCCTTTCTCCCTTACTCTCTCCTCTCTCCCTTCTCTGTCTCCCTTTTTTCTCTTCCTCCTTTCTTTCTCCCTCACTCTCTTTCCTACATTCCTTCCTTTTCTACCTTTTCCCTTCTTCCTTCCTCCTTCTCTCCCTTTTTTCTCTTCCTCCTTCCTTTCTCTCCCCTTTCCTTCATCCCTCCCTCCCTCCCTCCCTCGTTCAGACTGTGCTTCCTTCTGACCACTTTCATTGACTTGAAAGACAAGCCCCCTGCCCATCCAGACGGCCCATCTCCTGGCACCCTCCGGAGGCATCATCCTGGCACCCTCTCGGCCAGGGGTGCAGGGGACTCACGGGTCTCCCCCACGAAGGGGCTGCTCACCCTGATTCTCGTCCTTGATGGGGAAACAGAGGATGTTCCGGGTTCGAAACCCGGTGCTGTCGTCCACGCCGCGGTAGAAGAGGGGGTGAGAGTAGGCGTCCTTGATGTTCAGGATCTTGCCGGTGGTGGCCACGTGGCCGGCGATGCCCTGATCGGCTGGAATCCGGATTTCATAGCTCTGTCACCAGGGAAGCAGAATCTGCGGGTTACCCCAAATCTCTCTCGGTTTTGCTTTACTTACTCCACAAAACGACACGAAGAGCGGGACGGAGATCAAACGACAACGAAAGGAAAAGGAGAACGTGGGGACAAGGAAGCAACACAACGACCGTAATAGTTTAAATTGTGCATAAAGAGAATGGCGCTCCTGGTTTGCACTGTGGAATCAGGGTTCCTCAATCTTTGGCGGCTTTCAGATCTGTGGACTTCAACTCCCAGGATTCCCCAGCCAGCCACAAATGATAGAGTTGGAAGAGGACAGAAGGGTCATCTAAGGCCAGTATTTCTCAACCTGGGTGATTTTCAGACATGTGGACTTCAACTCCCAGGATTCCCCAGCCAGATATGAATGATAGAGTTGGAAGAGACCAGAAGGGTCATTTAAGGTGACTTTCAGATCTGTGGACTTCAACTCCCAGGATTCCCCAGCCAGCCACGAATGATAGAGTTGGAATTGGCCAGAAGGGTCATCTAAGGCCAGTATTTCTCAACCTGGGCCACTTTAGGTAGGGTGGACTTCAAGTCCCAGAATTCCCCAGCCAGCTTCTGACAAGCCAAGTCAATGGGAGAGGCTGGATTCGCTTAATGGCCACATGATTCCCTTAACAGCTGCATGGATTTGCTTAACGGCCACGGGAAAAGGAAAGGGAGGGTTGTCAAATCAGGCCCGACGGCTCCCTTAACCATCTTCCTTAGCGATGGGATTTCTGACCTCGGTTGTGGTCGTACGTTGAGGGCTTCCTGAATTGAGCCTTCTCTCCTTCATTCGGAATGACAGAAGAGTTGGAAGGGACCGTGGAGGTCATCTAGTCCTACTGCTTTTCTCACCTCGTCATCCACCACTCCGCCATCAAACACCTTGGCCACCAACTCATGGCTGCTTCGGTCCAGCAGGAAAACCGAACATCTGAAAGGGAATCCCATGAGGGAGGAGGATGAGGAAGGACACTCAGGCACAAAGACCACTGCCCCCCCCAATTCCGGATGTCCTTGGACCACTCCAAGAAATAGTCCTTTCTGCAGAGAAGGGCTAGGACGCCCTGTTTTCTATTCCTTCTCTGATTCATTTCTTCCCTTCTCTCTCTCCCTCCCTTCCTTTCTTTCACCCTCCCTCTTTCTTTCTCTCCCCCTCTCCATTCTTCCTCCCTTTCTGTCTACCTCCCTCCCTCCCTCTTCCTTCCATTCTTCTTCCTTCTCCCTCCCTCCCTTCCATCCTCTCCCTTCCTCCCGGCCCCTCCCTTTCTCTCTCCCTCCCTTCCATCATCTCTCCCTCCCTCCTTCCTCTTCCTATCTGTCCCTTTCCCTCCCTTTCTTTCTCCCTCCCACCCACTCTCCCTTCTCCCTTCCTTCCTTCCATCCTTCCTTCTCTCCTCCCCTCCCTCTCTCCCTTCCATCCTTCCTTCTCTCCCTCCCTCTCTCCCTTCCATCCTTCCTTCTCTCCCTCCCTCTCTTCCTTCTCTCTCCCTCCCTCTCTCCCTTCCATCGTTCCTTCTCTCCCTCCCTCTCTCCCTTCCATCCTTCGTTCTCTCCCTCCCTCTCTTCCTTCTCCCTCCCTCCCTCTCTCCCTTCCATCCTTCCTTCTCTCCCTCCCTTCCCTTACTCCCCCCATTCCCCCTCCCCCTATTTTCTACTTTCCATCATTGACTCCACCCAGAGTCACAAATCACAAGCGAAGCCATCCAGGAAATTCTGGAAGTAGCCAGAGTATAAAACTACCCCCTGTTCTCCCCTCCGGGATTTGGAGACCCCCCGTGAGCAATCCAAAGCCACCTCCCCATCCCCCCCACCCCCCGTGGCTCTTGTGGCTGTTCCTCAAGCATGCCCCCCCCCCACATCCCCCCTCCCACGGCTGTGACCACCAGGCCTTCCTGCCCAGGACGAGAGACCCACATTTCAGCATTGCTGAGGTTCCTGGCTTCCGTGATGATCTCCTGCAGCAGCACCGAGACATCGTCTGAAAGGGGAAGACGGCGCTCAGAGAGCCATCCCATATTTGGGGAGGGGGCTCGTTCCCAGCCCACTTCCGCTGGATAGGAAGGCTGCCGGCCCACCCCCCACCCCCCCCAGTTTCAGGGCACGAGGCCCTGAATTATCAGCAGAGGGTCTCCTCCGGGGGGGCTGTGGCAGCGGAGAGCTCCCCCCAGGTCAGCGCCTGGTTCCTCTCGGCCAATGTGCTGGGTGTCCTTAGATACCTACCCAGGTGAGTGAACAGGTTCTTGGCCACTTGCAGAAGAGCCTGTGGGGAAGAAAGACAGGTGAATGCTCCCCTCCTTTCTAAGGATCAACATTGTAGGCTTCTCCTCCCAACCCCAGGCTGCTCAGAATAACCGGAGGTCAGAGTTGGGAGGGGGGGGCCTTGGAGGTCTTCTAGTCCAGCCCCCCCTGGCAAGGAAGACAACGGATTCAAGAACCCACAGGAGATGGAGCCTGGCGTGGTCTCCATCACGGCCTCTGCCTTTAGTTGGATTGGAATGTCTCTGGCTTGAGCAGGAGGTTGGACTGGATGACCTCCGAGGTCTCTTCCAGAAGAGAAGGGAAGGGAAAAGGAAGGACGGAGAGGAGGAAAGAATAGAACAGAATAGAGCAGAATAGGGAAGGAAGGATAGAGAAGAGGAAAGAATAGAATAGAAAAGAAGAGAAGAGATAAGGAAGGATAGAGAAGAGAAAATAAAAGAATAGAATAGAAATAAAATAGAATAGAGAAGAAGGAAGGATAGAGAAGAGGAAAAAATAGAATAGAAAACAGAAGGAAGGATAAAGAGGAAAGAATAGAAGAGAAAAGAAGAGAAGAAATAAGGAAGGATAGAGAAGAGGAAAGAATAGAATAGAATAGAGAAGAGAAGAGAAGAGAGGAAGGATGAAGAAGAGGAAAAAATAGAATAGAATAGAATAAATAGAATAGAGAAGAAGGAAGGATGGAGAGGAGGAAGGAATAGAATAGAAATACAATAGAATAGCATAGAATAGAAGAGAGGAGAAGAGAAGGAAGGATGGAGAAGAGGAAAGAAGAAAAGAGAACAACAGAGTTGGAAGGGACCTTGGAGGTCTTCTAGTCCAACCCCTTGCTGAAGCAGGAGACCCTATCCCATTTCAGACCAATGGTTGTCCAGTCTTTTCGTAAAAACCTCCCAGGATGGATGGAGCACCCACAATTTCTGGTGGCCAGCTGTTCCACTGGTGGATTGTCCTCACTGTCAAGAAAGTTCTCCTTATCTCTAGGTTGGGTCCCTCTGTCTCATGACATTCATCCAATTTGAACCTAGAACCTACAACCATGGGGCTGGAAGGGACCTTGGAGGTCTTCTAGTCCAACCCATAAGTCACAGCCGCCTAAAGAAAAGAGGGGTTTGGGAATTGAGATTGTGATTTATACTTTCTCAGGAAGCCTAGGTTCGAACGCCAGGAGCTGAAGGACCAGCTTCTCCTCCTCTCTACTCTCTGGATCTGAAGACCTTGCAATGGAGGCCTCCTCCAGATCCATCCCATCCCCCAAATGGAGCAGGAGTCTCCAACCTTTGCAACTTTAAGTCTGAAGGACTTCAGCTCCCAGACTTCTCCAGCCAGCTTTTTAAAGCAGGGGTCTCCAACCTTTGCAACTTTAAGTCTGAAGGACTTCAGCTCCCAGACTTCTCCATCCAGCTTTTTAAAGCAGGGGTCTCCAACCTTTGCAACTTTAAGTCTGAAGGACTTCAGCTCCCAGACTTCTCCAGCCAGCTTTTTAAAGCAGGGGTCTCCAACCTTTGCAACTTTAAGTCTGAAGGACTTCAGCTCCCAGACTTCTCCAGCCAGCTTTTTAAAGCAGGGGTCCCCAACCTTTGCAACTTTAAGTCTGAGGGACTTCAGCTCCCAGACTTCTCCAGCCAGCTTTTTAAAGCAGGGGTCTCCAACCTTTGCAACTTTAAGTCTGAAGGACTTCAGCTCCCAGACTTCTCCAGCCAGCTTTTTAAAGCAGGGGTCTCCAACCTTTGCAACTTTAAGTCTGAGGGACTTCAGCTCCCAGACTTCTCCAGCCAGCTTTTTAAAGCAGGGGTCTCCAACCTTTGCAACTTTAAGTCTGAAGGACTTCAGCTCCCAGACTTCTCCAGCCAGCTTTTTAAAGCAGGGGTCCCCAACCTTTGCAACTTTAAGTCTGAGGGACTTCAGCTCCCAGACTTCTCCAGCCAGCTTTTTAAAGCAGGGAGCTGAAGTCCTTCAGACTTAAAGTTGCAAAGGTTGGAGACCCCTGAAATACAGAGTGCGAAGGGGGTTCTCTGTAAGGAGGAGAGCTTCTTCGGTGGTGGCACCCCATTTAGGGCATCCTGGCACCCCCGTTGCCATCATTCTCACCCTGGGGGAAGATTGATCTATTTTCCTAGACCTCTTAATCTGATTTTAATTGTGTTTCTGCCCTGTGATTGGAGGTTGAGATGACTGCCTTTCTGCCCTTTTAACCGGCTTAATGGTATTTTAATGACATTTTAATGGAGGTTGTTCTAAGTTTTTGGAATGACTGCCTTGCAGCTGTCTCCTTTCCACTGGGGGAATGTGTTTATTTTGCACTTTATTTGAGTTTATTATGCGTTCAACTGGGTTTTTATTGTAAGCTACCCAGAGAGCTTCAGCTGTCAGGGCAGCTTAAAAATTTTTAAGCCAACGGAGGAATGAACCGATTTTATTTCTCCACCTCCTGAAATCTCTACAGGTGAAAAACAACAGACCTGCCAGCTTGATCCCTTCAGGTGAAGCCCCATGTCTGCCTTCACACAACATGGGATTAGCTTGGTTGATCTGACTCTTGTTAAACTGCCTTTTGCTGTCCGAATAGTTCAGCTCTTGGGGTGAGTTTCTGGTTTAATCTGTGGTGGGTATGTACATAAATATGTATGTATACATGTATGTATGTTTGTTTGTTTGTTTATTTATTTAGTCATGGTTATGTAGTGTATATTAGAGGTGGAGACACTTTGAGAGCTGCATGTAACAAAATTTCATTTTAATGTATGCTGATTAGTGTAAATTCAGCGTGTCATTTTGCCTCTTTATAAATCTATGGTGAGGCCCCATCTGGAGCATTGTGTACAGTTCTGGTCCCCAGACCTTCAGAAGGATATGATGGAAATGGAGAAGGGGCAGAGGAGGGCAACCAGAAGGATGAGGGGACTGGAACCCCTTCCTTACCCTCTGAGGCTGCAACGGCTCGGCCTCTTCCCTCTAGAACGACGGTGCCTGAGAGGTGGCCTGATTGAAGTCTATCAAATCATGCACGGTGTGGAGAAAGTCGAAAAGGAAAAACGGTTTTCCCTATCGCACAACACTAGAACAAGGGGGCCCTCCATGAAACTTTTGGAAGCTAGACCTCAAACAAATAAGAGGAAGGACTTTTCCACCCAGAGGATCCCTGGTCTATGGAACTTTCTGCCAGAAGAAGTGGTGACAGCTGTCAGCCTCGACGCCTTTAAGAAAGAAAGAGAGGAGTTCATGGAGAACAAGGGTATCCATGGCTATCATGATGGATGCCTAAGGACACCCTCCGGGTTGGAGAGATAGGCAGGATGTCTCTCAAGGCCATTTGCAGGGAATCACAAGCAGGTGAAGACATCTGCTTGGGAAGACCCTGAAGCCAATGGGGAGCCACTGTGGGAGACAGAAGGCTGGACTGGATGGGCTATGGCCTCTTCCGGCAAGGCTCTTCTTAGGTTCTTATGTTCTTATTTATTTATCTTGTCATGGCTCTGTCATGTTATATTGGAGGGTGGTGGCCCTTTAAGAGCTGCCTGCAATGAAATTTCATTTGAAGGTATACCGATTAATGTACATTCCAAGTGACCATAAAGTTATTCTAAGTCTACTAAGTGAGAATATGAAAAATGGCTCCGTTCTATAAGTAACTCAAGGGTGTCGATTCACTTGTCCAGTTACGGTTGCCACAATATAAAAAAGATGTGGAGACTCTGGAAAGAGTGCAGAGAAGAGCAACCAGGAGGATGAGGGGACTGGAGGCTAAAACATGCGATGAACGGTTGCAGGAACTGGGTAGGTCTCGTTTAATGGAAAGAAGGACCAGGGGAGACAGGATAGCAGCCTTCCAATATCTCAGGGGTTGCCCCAAAGAAGAGGCAGTCCAGCTATTCTCCAAAGCACCTGAGGGCAGAACAAGAAGCAATGGGTGGAAACTAATCAAGGAGAGAAGCAACTTAGAACTGAAGAGAAATTTCCTGACTGTGAGAACAATTAACCAGTGGAACTCCTTGCCTCCAGAAGTTGTGAATGCCCCAAACCTGGAGGTTTTTAAGAAGAGGTTGGAGAGTCATTTCTCTGAAACGGTATAGGGCTTCCTGCCTAGGCAGGGGGTTGGACTAGAAGACCTCCAAGGTCCCTTCCAACTCTGCTATTGTATTATTATTATTATTTGTGTAACTTTACCAAAGGTTTGCCATGTTTTTCCCAAGCAGAACCACCAGAGGGAGCTCCAACACAATTCTGAATCCAGTTGTGTGCAGGTTTGGAACTGAAAAGTTCTCTGTCTCTCTGTCTCTCTCTGTCTCTCTGTCTCTGTCTTTCTCTCTCTCTGCCTTGGAGTGTGTTTCCTACGGGCGCATTCTAGGACAGGTGAGTGTGTAGCCCTTACCTGGCACTCCCACTTGAGTTTCTGCTCCTTCTGGAAGGCCAACGTGCTGGTCAGCACCGTCGAAGTGTAGCAGAAGCAATGCTGGATTGTGTAGACATCGGCTTCGGTGTAGCTGGAGAAGAGCAACCAAGATGATTAGCCACGCTGGCAGCTTCCACCCATCCAGTTCCGGTCAGGTGCAGAGGTGCAGAGACAAAGGATGGCCTTGGCTTTCTAGAAAGAACGTTGTTATGGCTGCCTATCATCTAACTCAGTACAATCCCCCCTCCCATTTTCCCACCATAGAAAATGCATAGCAGAAGAATAGAAGGTCCCTTCCAACTCTGCTATTGTATTGTGTTGAGAGAAGATGAGAATAGAGAAGAAAAGAGAAGGGAAGAGAGGAGAAGAGAGAAGAGAAGAGAAGGGAGAAGAGAAGGGAAGAGAAGAGAAGAGGACTGGAAGTCCTTAAGAAGATGTTGGATAGCCATTTGTCTGAAAAGGTATAGGGCTTCCTGCCTAGGCAGGGGTTTGGACTAGAAGACCTCTAAGGTCCCTTCCAACTCTGCTATTGTATTGTGTTGAGAGAACATGAGAATAGAGAAGAGAAGGGAGAAGAGAAGGGAAGAGAAGAGGGTAGAATAGAGAAGAGAAAAAAGAAGGGAAGGGAAGAGAAGAGAAGAGGACTGGAAGTCCTTAAGAAGATGTTGGATAGCCATTTGTCTGAAATGGTATAGGGCTTCCTGCCGAGGCAGGGGGTTGGACTAGAAGACCTCCAAGGTCCCTTCCAACTCTGTTAATTCCGTGGAAGATCCTTTGAGTACTACCAACTCACCTTTCTCCACCAAGTTTGTTGAAGGCACAGGCCAAGGCCACCACCTGGGAGGTGGCTCTGCTGACCACAGGGACACACAGCATGGAGGTCACCTCGAAGCCCAGCATGGTGTTCAGTTGCTTGTGCTCTTCCTGGAACGAGAGAGGGGAACATTGGTGGGAACCAACTGGTTGCGTAGCATCTCCTCTCCGCCAGACGCTCTGCGAGGGGACCCTGGTTCATTTAAGGGGGGCAAAAAGGTATCTATCTATCTATCTATCTATCTATCTATCTATCTATCTATCTATCTATCTATCTATCTATCTATCTATCTATCTATCTATCTTCTATCTATCTATCTATCTATCTATCTATCTATCTATCTATCTATCTATCTATCTATCTATCTATCTATCTATCTTCTATCTATCTATCTATCTTTCTATATCTATCTATTTTTCTATCTTTCTATCTATCTATCTATCTATCTATCTATCTATCTATCTATCTATCTATCTATCTATCTATCTATCTATCTATCTATCTATCTATCTATTCTACCTATCTACCTACCTACCTACCTACCTACCTACCTACCTACCTACCTACCTACCTACCTACCTATCTATCTATCTATCTATCTATCTATCTATCTATCTATTCTACCTATCTACCTATCTATCTATCTATCTATCTATCTATCTATCTATCTATCTATCTATCTATCTATCTATCTATCTATCTATCTATCTATCTATCTATCTATCTATCTATCTATCTATCTACATCCATTTCTATCTATCTATCTATCTATCTATCTATCTATCTATCTATCTATCTATCTATCTATCTATCTATCTATCTATCTATCTACATCCATTTCTATCTATCTATCTATCTATCTATCTATCTATCTATCTATCTATCTATCTATCTATCTATCTATCTATCTACTATCTATTCTACCTATCTATCTATCTATCTATCTATTCTACCTATCTATCTATCTATCTATCTATCTATCTATCTATCTATCTATCTATCTATCTATCTATCTATCTATCTATCTATCTATCTATATCCATTTCTATCTATCTATCTATCTATCTATCTATCTATCTATCTATCTATCTATCTATCTATCTATCTATCTATCTACATCCATTTCTATCTATCTATCTATCTATCTATCTATCTATCTATCTATCTATCTATCTATCTATCTATCTATCTATCTATCTATCTATCTATCTATCTATCTATCTACATCCATTTCTATCTATCTATCTATCTATCTATCTATCTATCTATCTATCTATCTATCTATCTATCTATCTATCTATCTATCTATCTATCTATCTACATCCATTTCTATCTATCTATCTATTCTACCTATCTATCTATCTATCTATCTATCTATCTATCTATCTATCTATCTATCTATCTATCTATCTATCTATCTATCTATCTATCTATCTATCTATCTATCTATTCTACCTATCTATCTATCTATCTATCTATCTATCTATCTATCTATCTATCTATCTATCTATCTATCTATCTATCTATCTATCTATCTATCTATCTATCTATCTATCTATTCTACCACCTACCTACCTACCTACCTACCTACCTACCTACCTATCTATCTATCTATCTATCTATCTATCTATCTATCTATCTATCTATCTATCTATCTATCTACATCCATTTCTATCTATCTATCTATCTATCTGTCTGTCTGTCTGTCTGTCTGTCTGTCTGTCTGTGTCTGTCTGTCTGTCTGTCTGTCTGTCTATCTATCTATCTATCTATCTATCTATCTACATCCATTTCTATCTATCTATCTATCTATCTATCTATCTATCTATCTATCTATCTATCTATCTATCTATCTATCTATCTATCTATCTATCTATCTATCTACATCCATTTCTATCTATCTATCTATCTATCTATCTATCTATCTATCTATCTATCTATCTATCTATCTATCTATCTATCTATCTATCTATCTATCTATCTATCTATCTATCTATCTATCTACATCCATTTCTATCTATCTATCTATCTATCTATCTATCTATCTATCTATCTATCTATCTATCTATCTATCTATCTATCTATCTATCTATCTATCTATCTATCTATCTATCATCTATCATCTATTTATCTCTCTATCTATAATCTTTCTATCATCTATGTATATCTATGGTATCCTTCCTATCCTACCTACCTACCTATCTATCCATCCCTCCATCCTCTCCTATCTCTCTCATTTTTTAATCTCTCTTTTCTCTCTCATCTCTTTCTCTCTCTTTTTTCTTTCCTCTCTCTCTCTCTCTCTGTGTCTAATCTACCTTTCTACCTGTGTATCTTATCTACTAATCCCATAGAATCCTAGAGCTGGAAGGGACCCCCGGAGGTCATCTAGTCCAACCCCCTTCCCCGTTGCCAAGCGCCTGAATTTTGATCACATGACCACGGGGGATGCTGCAATGAACATCCATATGGTGAAAAATGGCCATAAGTAATTTTTTCAGCGCATTGCAATGTTGAACAGTCACTAACTGAACCGTTGTAAGTTGAGGACTACCTGAACTATGAGCCCGAAGGCAGGAACTCAACCCAACCGTTTCTGATGGACCTACCGCACTGATGTCTTGGGAAGAGAGGGGGAGGGAAGAGAGGGGGAGAGAGAGGGAGGGAGGGAAGAGGGGAGAGAGAGGGAAGGAGAGGAGGGAGAGGGAGACAGGGAGCAAGGGGGAGAAGGAGGGAGGGAGAAGGGGAGGGAGAGGGGGAGAGGGAGAGAGGGAGGGAAGAGAGGGGGAGAGAGAAGTAGGAGAGGTGAAGGGAGAGAGAGGGGAGGGAGGGAAGAGAGGGGGGAGAGAGAGGGAGGGAGAGACAGGGAGCAAGGGGGAGAGAGAGGGGTGGAGGGAAGAGAGGGGAGAGAGAGAGGGAAGGAGAGAAGGAGGGAGTGAGAGGGAGAGAGCAAGGGGGAGAGGGAGGGAGACAGAAGGGGAGGGAGAGGGGGAGAGGGAGGGAGGGGAAGAGAGAAGTAGGAGAGGTGAAGGGAGAGAGAGGGAGGGAGGGAAGAGATGGGGAGAGAGAGGAGGGAGGGAGAGGGAGACAGGGAGCAAGGGGGAGAGGGAGGGAGGGAGAAGGGGAGGGAGAGGGGAGAGGGAGAGAGGGGAGGGAGGGAAAAGAGGGATAGAGAGAGAGGGAGGGAGAGAGAGGGAGCAAGGGGGAGAGAGAGGGAGGGCGGGAAGAGGGGGGAGAGGGAAAGGAGAGGAGGGAGGGAGAGGGAGACAGGGAGCAAGGGGGAGAGGGAGGGGAGGGAGAAGGGGAGGGAGAGGGAGACAGGGAGAGAGGGAGGGAAGAGAGGGGGAGAGAGAAGTAGGAGAGGTGAAGGGAGAGAGAGGGAGGGAGGGAAGAGACGGGGAGAGAGAGAGGGAGGGAGAGACAGGGAGCAAGGGGGAGAGAGAGGGAGGGAGGGAAGAGAGGGGGAGAGAGAGCGAAGGAGAGGAGGGAGGGAGAGGGAGACAGGGAGCAAGGGGGAGAGGGAGGGAGGGAGAAGGGGAGGGAGAGGGGGAGAGAGGGAGGGAAGAGAGGGAGAGAGAAGTAGGAGAGGTGAAGGGAGAGAGAGGGAGGGAGAGACAGGGAGCAAGGGGGAGAGAGAGGGAGGGAGGGAAGAGAGGGGGAAGGAGAGAAGGAGGGAGGGAGAGGGAGAGAGCAAGGGGGAGAGGGAGGGAGACAGAAGGGGAGGGAGAGGGGGAGAGGGAGAGAGGGAGGGGGAGGGAGGGGAAGAGAGAAATAGGAGAGGTGAAGGGAGAGAGAGGGAGCGAGGGGGGAGGGAGGGAGGGCGGAGAGGGAGGGAGTGGGAGGGTGGAAGGGAGAAAGGGGGAAGGGAGAGGGAGGGAGACAGAAAGGGAGGGAAAGAGAGAGGGGGGTAGAGAGAGGGGGGAGTGAGTTGTGGGAAAGAGAGATCATGAGAACAATCAAACATCAAGACTGGGATGGAGATAGGACTTCAGAGCTAGGAAACCCAGCTTTGGTGGAACATCTCAATGATTGGTGGGACCTCTGGAGAAGAAGATTCCCTTCCCAAGCTAGAGGCCCACCAAGGATCTTGGGATCTATGGAAAGTGGTCTCTGCATTCATATGAGAAGGTCCGTCCATCATCAACCCAAAAATACACCCTGCAGAACGAAGGGTGGTAAGACCCCGGAAGGCCAGAAGCTGAGGTGGGACTTGGTTGGGCCATTCTCTTGCCGGTCTTACGAGATGTGAGCTGCTCAGCATTGCTAGAGGGGATTCATGGACAACAAACCATGATTCCCCTCTAAAGGAGAATATTTGCAGTTCGGGGTTGACCTGAGGAGTCCCTGGGGCTCTCTGAGCTTGTTTTCTTGCAGACGTTTCATGACCCAACTAGGGAACATCATCAGTGCTAGTGACGATGTTGCCTCCTTTGGGTCATGAAAAGTCTTCAAAAGCTGAGAGAGCGCCCAGGACCCCTCACAAACCATAAGGAATGCAAATCGAGAGACGAATGCCGGTCTCCTCGCATTTTAATTTATGGGATCTCCAGCTGGAGAACCTCAACGTTGAGGTGCATCAAGAAAAAAAGGCCACCTACATCGGGCCAGATGTTCTTCTGGCCTTCTTAATCCTGAGAGCGAAGTCACCGAGATTACACAAGACTTAATGAACTTTTGACTGGCAGATGGGATTCAGAATCATCTTTGTTGGAGACAACGCAATGTGCGTCCTTCACATATAAGAACATCAGAACCTAAGAAGAGCCTTGGCAGAAGAGGCCACAGCCCATCCAGTCCCGCCTTCTGTCTCCCACAGGGGCTCCCCATTGGCTTCAGGGTCTTCCCAAGCAGATGTCTTCACCTGCTTAGGATTCCCTGCAAATGGCATTGAGAGACATCCTGCCTATCTCTCCATCCCGGAGGGTGTCCTTAGGCATCCCTCATGATAGCCATGGATACCCTTGTTCTCCATGAACTCCTCTCATCCTTCCTTAAAGATGTCGAGGCTGACAGCTGTCACCACTTCTTCTGGCAGGGAGTTCCATAGACCAGCGATCCTCTGGGTGAAAAAGTCCTTCCTCTTATTTGTTGGAGGTCTAGCTTCCAAAGGTTTCATGGAGGGCGCCCTAGTTCTAGTGTTGTGCGATAGGGAAAACAGTTTTTCCTTTTCTACTTTGTCCACCACCGTGCGTGATTTGATAGACTTCAATCAGGTCGCCTCTCAGGTGCCGTCGTTCAAGAGTGAAGAGGCCCAGCCGTTGCAGCCTCAGAGGGTAAGGAAGGGGTCCCAGCCCCTGAATCCTTCTGGTTGCCCTCCTCTGCCCCTTCTCCATTTCCATCATATCCTTCTGAAGGTCTGGGGACCAGAACTGGGCACAATGCTCCAGATGGGGCCTCACCATAGATTTATAAAGAGGCAGAATGACACTGGCTGACATCTTTGCCATGACACCACAACACATCGTCCATTTTTTGCACATCTATTCCTTTCATTGCGAGGTCAACTTGGAGCTCTCTGAAGGCTGAAAATCCTTCTTCCAGTGTTGTCTGTGTGTGTGGAAGACCCTACTTGAGGCAGGATTAGCACTCACTACTTGAGCCTCCCAAGGAGGTGGGGGGGGGGGAGAGGTTTCAACCACTTACCGGGAAGCTCATGTCCTCCTCCAGAACTTTCTCTCCAACCACCTGCAAGAAAGAAGGTGAAGGCCTCTGAAGGGAATGGCATGGGGGGGAAATGGAAGTTTTGGGAAGAGTTTGCTGCCTGCAAAGGCCGTTGGGAGGAAGAGGGACCCAAATTTGGGCTGGCTGGGGGGAAAAAAAACCACCCTGAATTTCCCCCTATCATTTCCCATCCCTTTAGACCAGGGGTAGTCAACCTTTTTATTCCCTACCGCCCACTTTTGTATCTCTGTTAGTAGTCGAATTTTCCAACCGCCCACCGGTTCCACAGGAAGGGTGATTGATAAAGTAGGGAAATCAATTGAATTTTAAAAAAGGGAAAGTGCTTCATTATCAGACAAAACCCCGACCGCCCACCATGAAAGCTGGAACGCCCACTAGGGGGCAGTAGGGACCAGGTTGACTACGAGAGAGAGAGAGAGAGAGAGAGAGAGAGAGAGAGAGAGAGAGAGAGAGAGAGAGAGAGAGAGAGAGAGAGGGAGGGAGGGAGAGAGAGAGAGAGAGAGAGAGAGAGAGAGAGAGAGAGATTAGATAAGATAGATATAGATGTAGATGTAGTTATTGAGATAGATAGATAAATAGAGATAGATAGATAGAGAGAGAGAGAGAGAGGGACCAGGGGTAGTCAACCTTTTTATCCCTACCGCCCACTTTTGTATCTCTGTTAGTAGTAGAATTTTCCAACCGCCCACCGGTTCCACAGGAAGGGTGATTGATAAAGTGGGGAAGTCAATTAAATAAAAAAAAAGAAAGTGCTTCAGTATCGGACAAATCCCCGACCGCCCACCACGAAAGCTGGAACGCCCACCAGGGGACGGTAGGGACCAGGTTGACTACCACTGGTTTAGAACATTTGGGTCTCCAAATGTGACTATTTGAAAACTTAAGGACTTCAACTCCCAGAATTCCTCAACCAGCATAGCTCAAGGCAGTGAAGCACCCAAGCTGCTCCATCCATCCATCCATCCATCCATCCATCCATCCATCCATCCATCCATCCCTGTCTGCCTCTCTCTCCCTCTCCCTCTCCCTCTCCCTCTCCACTTCTATCATCTCTATCTCATATGTCTTCTCTCTTTCCTATCTCTCTTTATCTAGCTCTCTC
This sequence comes from Rhabdophis nuchalis, assembly GCA_039707465.1. Taxonomy (NCBI): domain Eukaryota; kingdom Metazoa; phylum Chordata; class Lepidosauria; order Squamata; family Natricidae; genus Rhabdophis; species Rhabdophis nuchalis. Next base: position 66,679,671 of record CM077649.1, read on the forward strand.
TCTCCATCTATTTCTAGCTATCTATCCCTAGCTCTCTATCATCTCTCTCTCTCTTATCTGTCTTTCTCTCTCTTCCCTCTCTCTCTCCTTCTCTCTCTGTATCTCTTGTTCATCTCTCTCGTAGACATCTGCCTGCCTGCCTAACTGCCCATCCATCCATCCATCCATCCATCCATCCATCCATCCATCCATCCATCTTTCATGTCTGTCTGTCTGTCTGTCTGTCTCTGTCTGTCTGTCTATCTATCCATCCCTACCTTCTCTATCTCATATTGTTTGTCTCTCTCGTCCCCCTCTCATCTCTCTCTCTCTCTTTCATCTATCTCTTTCTCTCATCTATCTCTCCCTACCATCTCTCTATCTCATCCCTCTCCGTCTCTCTCTCATCCCTCTCTCATATCTATCTATCTATCTATCTATCTATCTATCTATCTATCTATCTATCTATCTATCTATCTATCATCTATCTATCTATCTATCTATCTATCTATCTATCTATCTATCTATCTATCTATCTACCTACCTATCTATCTATCTATCTATCATCTATCTATCTATCATCTATCTCTAGATATCGATCCCTATCATCTCTATCTCATATGTCTCTCATCTCTTTAGTCTGTCTGTCTGTCTGTCTATCTCTCTTCTCTCTCCCTCCCTCCCTCCCTCCCTCCCTCCCTACCTAATCTATCTTGTCTTTCTGTTCTATCATCTCTAACTCTCCCCTATCTACCTTCCATCTCTTCCTGTCTATCGGTCTGTCTGTCTCTCTTTATCTCATCCAATTTATACAGCTGCCCATCTCACAAAGATTCCAGGAAGTAAGATCAATAATTAGACAAAAAGCATTTCCTGATTGAGGTTATTTCTTTGAGGGAGAGAATGCTAAATTGATTACTCAGGATCTTATTCCATTTTGATGGCTGGCTGCTAAGAGAGCTACACTAAATGGACAATGGAAATAGTTTACAATTGAAAAATGGATCAAAGTAACGACTGGTTGAGAAAAAGAGGGAGAGATAGAATTCAAGTTTTAAAACACACACAGGGCCAAATCGCAAACTTATTGATTCTGGAATGATGCTAGTTTATCCATTCTGACTTTGTTTTAATTCTGTTTTTAATCTCTCTGTTTTTTGATTCTGTCCTACTATTGTATGTTTTAAGGTAAACTGACCAGAGTCTCTTCAGTGACAAGGAGGGTGTAGAAATTTGATCCTTAAATAAGTAAATAAACATAGCCATAAAATGTAACAAATGGGTTTTCAGATCGTTTTCAAGCTATTTTCAAGTATTGTTAATGTTGTTAAATGAAATTTTAAAAAATTGTTTGGTATTGTAATGTAATGTAATGACATAAAAACGTATTGCCTTGTAGCATAGCATTACATTACATTACATATTACATTATACGTTATTTTATATTATTTAAATTCAGGTCACAACTTTTGCAATCCCTTACACCGTTCTGAGCCAAAAAAGATATAACAAAAAAACCTCTGAATATTTCAAGTACTCTAAGTTAGGGGTCTCCAACCTTTGCAACTTTAAGTCTGAAGGACTCAGCTCCCAGACTTCTCCAGCCAGCTTTTTAAAGCAGGGTCTTCAACCTTTGCAACTTTAAGTCTGAAGGACTTCAGCTCCCAGACTTCTCCAGCCAGCTTTTTAAAGCAGGGGTCCCCAACCTTTGCAACTTTAAGTCTGAAGGACTTCAGCCTCCCAGACTTCTCCAGCCAGCTTTTTAAATCAGGGGTCTCCAACCTTTGCAACTTTAAGTCTGAAGGACTTCAGCTCCCAGACTTCTCCAGCCAGCTTTTTAAATCAGGGGTCCCCAACCTTTGCAACTTTAAGTCTGAAGGACTTCAGGTCCCAGACTTCTCCAGCCAGCTTTTTAAATCAGGGGTCCCCAACCTTTGCAACTTTAAGTCTGACGTACTTCAGCTCCCAGATTTTTCCAGCCAGCTTTTAAAGCAGGGGTCCCCAACCTTTGCAACTTTAAGTCTGAAGGACTTCAGCTCCCAGACTTCTCCAGCCAGCTTTTTAAATCAGGGGTCCCCAACCTTTGCAACTTTAAGTCTGAAGGACTTCAGCTCCCAGACTTCTCCAGACAGCTTTTTAAATCAGGGGTCTCCAACCTTTGCAACTTTAAGTCTGAAGGACTTCAGCTCCCAGACTTCTCCAGCCAGCTTTTTAAATCAGGGGTCCCCAACCTTTGCAACTTTAAGTCTGAAGGACTTCAGGTCCCAGACTTCTCCAGCCAGCTTTTTAAATCAGGGGTCCCCAACCTTTGCAACTTTAAGTCTGACGTACTTCAGCTCCCAGATTTTTCCAGCCAGCTTTTTAAAGCAGGGGTCCCCAACCTTTGCAACTTTAAGTCTGAAGGACTTCAGCTCCCAGACTTCTCCAGCCAGCTTTTTAAAGCAGGGGTCCCCAACCTTTGCAACTTTAAGTCTGAAGGACTTCAGCTCCCAGATTTTTCCAGCCAGCTTTTTAAAGCAGGGGTCCCCAACCTTTGCAACTTTAAGTCTGAAGGACTTCAGCTCCCAGACCTCTCCAGCCAGCTTTTTAAATCAGGGGTCTCCAACCTTTGCAACTTTAAGTCTGAAGGACTTCAGCTCCCAGACTTCTCCAGCCAGCTTTTTAAATCAGGGGTCCCCAACCTTTGCAACTTTAAGTCTGAAGGACTTCAGCTCCCAGATTTTTCCAGCCAGCTTTTTAAAGCAGGGGTCCCCAACCTTTGCAACTTTAAGTCTGACGTACTTCAGCTCCAGATTTTTCCAGCCAGCTTTTTAAAGCAGGGGTCCCCAACCTTTGCAACTTTAAGTCTGAAGGACTTCAGCTCCCAGACTTCTCCAGCCAGCTTTTTAAATCAGGGGTCCCCAACCTTTGCAACTTTAAGTCTGAAGGACTTCAGCTCCCAGATTTTCCAGCCAGCTTTTTAAAGCAGGGGTCCCCAACCTTTGCAACTTTAAGTCTGAAAGACTTCAGCTCCCAGACCTCTCCAGCCAGCTTTTTAAATCAGGGGTCTCCAACCTTTGCAACTTTAAGTCTGAAGGACTTCAGCACCAGACTTCTCCAGCCAGCTTTTTAAATCAGGGGTCCCCAACCTTTGCAACTTTAAGTCTGAAGGACTTCAGCTCCCAGATTTTTCCAGCCAGCTTTTTAAAGCAGGGGTCCCCAACCTTTGCAACTTTAAGTCTGACGGACTTCAGCTCCCAGACTTCTCCAGCCAGCTTTTTAAATCAGGGGTTCTCCAACCTTTGCAACTTTAAGTCTGACGGACTTCAGCTCCCAGACTTCTCCAGCCAGCTTTTTAAATCAGGGGTCTCCAACCTTTGCAACTTTAAGTCTGAAGGACTTCAGCTCCCAGATTTTTCCAGCCAGCTTTTTAAAGCAGGGGTCCCCAACCTTTGCAACTTTAAGTCTGACGGACTTCAGCTCCCAGATTTTTCCAGCCAGCTTTTTAAATCAGGGGTCTCCAACCTTTGCAACGTTAAGTCTGAAGGGCTTCAGCTCCCAGACTTCTCCAGCCAGCAAAGCTGGCTGGAGACGTCTGGGAGCTGAAGTCCTTCAGACTTAACGTTGCAAAGGTTGGGGACCCCTGCCTAAGTTTGTAGTGCTACAATGAAATGAAATCCAATGAAAAATTGAATTGAATTGAATTTACAACCTTTAGCGTCCCTCCTTAGCCAGCAAACACGAAAGGGCAGTTTCAGCTACTCCCACGTTGAATAGCCCATGGGGTTTGGGGGATCTCCTATGAAGGCGTCATGCAAGGAAGTCACAGTGAAGACTTTTGGCCAAAGAGATCTGACTCACCTGACAGAAGAGTTGGTTGTTGTCCTCTGAGACCAGGAGAAGACAGCAGCACTGAGACTGGGTCTCCTGCTTCAGCTGGAAGAGGAAGAGGAGGAGGAGAAGAAATATGGAGAGTCATGGACAAGACCAGCACAGCGTGGAGATGAACAGAGATGATCAAGGCAGGTTGAAATATCTCATGGTCAGCCCTGCAGCCCTCTCTTCTTATGGATCTCTGGCCTGCCACCCTTTCTATTCTTCTGCTATGCCTTTTCTAGGGTGGGAAAATGGGAGGAGGTTAGATGATAGGTAGCCATAACAACATTCTTCTTAGAAAGCCAAGGTCATCCTTTGTCTTTAAACCTCTGCACCTAGCCAGAACTGGATGGGTGGAAGCTGCCAGCGTGGCAGGGGGAGATTGGACCATCGGATGGACTGGTGGGTGTTGGGGGGGGGGGGCAAGATCTTGAATTTTCAACTGGGTGGGGAAAACCAGGAAGTTTTCAGATTCGGGTTAATGTCAGCATCCCAGAGAGCATCCAAAATTAAATCAGAGTCCGAGACAAAGGATTCCTTAAAGTTCCCATTGATGAAGAGAGCCATGTTGGCACATCTGGGGAAACCCGAATTTGGAAGCTTCCTGGGTTTTCCCCACCCAGTTGAAAAGTCCAAGATCTTGCCCCCCAACACCCATCAGTCCATCCCATGGTCCGATCTCCCACTGCCATGAAGACAGATTCCACCCATCCAGTTCCGGTCAGGTGCAGAGGTGCAGAGACAAAGGATGATGACCTTGGCTTTCTAAGAAGAATGTTGTTATGGCTACATATCATCTAACTCCGTACAAGCCCCCCCCCTCACTTTCCCACCATAGAAAATGCATAGTAGAAAAATAGAAAGTGTGGCAGGCCAGAGACCCAATCAGAATACACTTCTTATTTATTTATTTTATTTATTTATTAAATTTTTACATCTTTTAAATCTTACACAGGAACAGGAAACAGAAAAGTGGAGTCGAACAGAGGGTATAAAAAACCAGGAACATTCAGCATCTCTCTCTTTTTTTTCCTTCCCCCAACATCTGGAAGCAAGTGAGGCCCCTTTTTCTGTTCAGGAGCTCAAGCCACGCGATCCTGTCCCCCATTAAACCATCTTTCCAAGCAGCCTCAGTGATTCCAGTGGAGAGGGCGCGCAATTCCCCCGTGGAGAGGACGCGCAATTTGGGTGTCCTCCTGGACTCCCGGCTGTCTATGGAAGATCATGTGGCAGCCGTGGCCAGGGGGGCATTCCATCAGGTACGCCTGATGCGCCAATTGCGCCCCTTACTGGACCGGGGTGCCTTACGCACAGTCACTCAAGCACTCGTGACCTCTCGACTCGACTACTGTAATGCTCTCTACATGGGGCTCCCCTTGAGGTGCACCCGAAAGCTACAGCTAGTCCAGAACGCAGCCGCGCGGGGTGATTACGGGAGTCTCTAGATGCTCCCACATAACACCTATCCTGCGCGAGCTGCACTGGCTTCCTGTGGTCTTTCGAGTGCGCTTCAAGGTGTTGACGACCATCTTCAAAGCGCTCCATGGCTCGGGACCTAGTTACATGCGAGACCGCCTCCTGCCCCATACATCCCTCAGACCGATACGCTCCCACAGAGAGGGCCTCCTCAGGGTGCCGTCGGCTGGACAATGCCGACTGGCGACACCCAGGGGGAGAGCCTTCTCTGTGGCGGGGCCAGCCCTCTGGAATGACTTACCCCCTGAACTCCGTACCATCTCCGACCTCCGCCTCTTCCGCAAGTGTCTGAAGACACACCTATTCCATCTAGCCGGCCTAGCGTAGCCTCCAATTCTGACTCATAGATAGTTTTAAAATGGGGATTTTAATTCGGTTTTTAGCACAGGTTTTTAGTCGAATAAGTTTTTTTATAAAAGTTTTATATGTTTGTATGTTTTTTAATATTCCTGTGCGCCGCCCTGGGTCCGTTTGGAGAAGGGCGGGGTATAAATTCAATAAATAAAAATAAATAAATAAAAAGTGTCTCCTCCCCCACAAACTGAACCCAGAAGGACATCTCTTCCTCTTTCTTTCTTTCTTTCTTTCTTTCTTTCTTTCTTTCTTTCTTTCTTTCTTTCTTTCTTTCTTTCTTTTTCTTTCTCTCTCTTTCTCTTTCTTTCTCCCTCCTTCCCTTCTCTCTCTCTCTCTCTCTCTCTCTCTCTCTCTCTCTCTCTCTCTTTCTTTCCTCAATCCATGGGATCCTGTCCCCCATTAAACCATCTTTCCAAGCAGCCTCAATGATTCCAGTGTCTTTCCCCCCACTTGGAACTGAGCCCAGAAGGACGTCTCTTCCAACACAAGGAAGCATCAAACAGGAAACCCATTACGGCACCATCCAGAGGTGACCCACACTCAGCAAATGCTAATTACTTACGTAATTAATGACTTTGAGCTGGAGGGAGGCTGCATCGAGGTCGAACAGTTCCCTGAAAGGCAACACAGATGCAGGTTTGAGCGATCGAGTGACTGAAATGACAAAGCTGGCAGCTCAACATGCAACACTGGGTGGCATAGATCAGGAGTCTCCAACCTTTGCAACTTTGAGTCTGAAGGACTTCAGCTCCCAGACTTCTCCAGCCAGCTTTTTAAAGCAGGGGTCTCCAACCTTTGCAACTTTGAGTCTGAAGGACTTCAGCTCCCAGACTTCTCCAGCCACCTTTTAAAGCAGGGGTCTCCAACCTTTGCAACTTTGAGTCTGAAGGACTTCAGCTCCCAGACTTCTCCAGCCAGCTTTTTAAAGCAGGGGTCTCCAACCTTTGCAACTTTAAGTCTGAAGGACTTCAGCTCCCAGACTTCTCCAGCCAGCTTTTTAAAGCAGGGGTCTCCAACCTTTGCAACTTTGAGTCTGAAGGACTTCGGCTCCCAGACTTCTCCAGCCAGCTTTTTAAAGCAGGGGTCTCCAACCTTTGCAACTTTAAGTCTGAAGGACTTCAGCTCCCAGACTTCTTCAGCCAGCTTTTTAAAGCAGGGGTCTCCAACCTTTGCAACTTTAAGTCTGAAGGACTTCAGCTCCCAGACTTCTCCAGCCAGCAAAGCTGATGTCCTTCAGACTTAAAGTTGCAAAGGTTGGAGACCCCTGGCACAGATCACCCAACAACAGTCAGTAAAGTAAAATGAGTAAATCGAGAAATAAAAGCTTCAGCCAGCTCCACATATATAATAAAGAACGAGACAGATTCCTTATAGACGACAGACTGAATTACACAACGCAGCAAATACGGAGACAGGTGTGGCCCTTGACCTATGATCACAATTCCGCCCCAAATTTCTGTCGCTATGCGAGAGAGCTTTTAAGGGAGGGTCGCCCCGTTTCAAGGCCTTTCTCGCCAGAGTCGCTAAGCGAATCACCGCAGTTCTTAAGTCGATTGCTAAGCGAATCTGGCTTCCCCATTGACTTCGCTCCTCGGAAGGTCGCCAAAGCGGATCACCTGACACCCCCCCCCTCCCCGAGACACTGCGACCGTCATAAATACGAGTCAGTTTCCAAGTGTCTGAAATTTTGATCACTTTGACCGCGGGGGATGCTGCAACGGTTGTGAAGAAATGTCCGTGGGCAGCTGTCTGTCCTTACCACACAACTGCAGGATCTTGCTGTCCAGCTCGCTGTAGCTGCTTCTGGGGGGCTCCACAGGTTTGGTCTGGCAAGACTGCAACTTCTGAAGGGTTTGGAGACGCTTGTAGGACACCAGGATCTGAAAGAAACCATTTATCAGGGTTCCAAAGAGCATCCAGAAGTCAATCAGAGTCCCAGGCAAAGGATTCCTCAAAGTTCCCATTGATGAAGAGAGCCATCTTGGCCCATCTGGGAAAACCTGAAAACTTCCCCACCCAGTTGAAAGGTCAAGATCTTGCCCCCCACCCCCAACACCCACCAGTCCATCCCATGGTCCAATCTCCCACTGCCATGCTGGCAGCTTTCTCCCATCCAGTTCCAGTCAGGTGCAGAGGTGCAAAGATAAAGGATGACCTTGGCTTTCTAGAAAGAATGTTGTTATGGCTGCCTATCCTCTAACTCCGTACAATTCCCCCCTGCAGGCAATGTTCAAGTTTGTCAAGATCCTTCTGTATCTTAAGCCTATCTTCTGGAGTGTTGGCTATTTTGGCCTCAGCTGTGGTTGTGAGTCGAGATTTTCCTGTAATTTTGCTGTTGTGATGTCAGGAGGCAGAAGGATCGGGGAGAGATTCCTGCCCCCCACTTTCCCCAATGATTTTACGAAAGGGGGGTTTACTTACATGCTTCTCCAAAGCCCGAAGGTTTTGCTCATCCGATTCCGAAAGTTGCCCGCAGTAAACCTAGGGAAATTAAAGTGAAGAAATCCAAAGAGGAACGGATATACTGAGAGCATGTGCAGAGGGCTAGGTGGAAATGAACAAAAACGACAGTGAAATGGGGGTGAAAAGGACCCAAAGCCCTACAAAGCCCATTACATTGTAATCTGAGCGTCATTCCTAGAGTTGGTTCTGTTTTACTTGTACTTGAATCAATTTAATTCATATTTTAGTTAATAAACAGGCATACTAAAACACAGTGCAAGAGGAACACCGGTTTAATTCATTGAATTGAATTGGTTTTTATTTTAGTTCATGAACTTCTTCTGATTTCATTGGTGTTTTAATTTATATATCAAAAAAATAAACACTAGTGGAATTGAACCGTCCTGGATCCAGGGCTAAGGAAATGAGACTGGGGTTTGTAGACCAACTGAGACTTCCAAGTCATCATCTAGGGCAGCCCCATGGAAACTCTCATTGCGGTAGTATAGAGCCCAAGAGGGCAAGGTTTCCATGGTCAGGAAGTGTGTGATATTTACATTTATTTATTATTTATTTAGTTTATGTATTACACTTGCAATGCAATACAATACAATAGCAGAGTTGGAAGGGACCTTGGAGGTCTTCTAATCCAATCCCCTGCCTAGGCAGGAAGCCCTATACCGTTTCAGACAAATGGCTATCCAACATCTTCTTAAAGACTTCCAGTCCTCTTCTCTTCTCTTCTCCTCTCCTCTTCTCTCTCTTCCATTTCCTTCTTTCTTCTCTTCTCTCTTCTCCTCTCTTCTCTTCCCTTCCCTTCTCCCTTCTCCCTTCTCCCTTCTCATCTTCTCTCAACACAATACAATAGCAGAGTTGGAAGGGACCTTGGAGGTCTTCTAGTCCAACCCCCTGCTTAGGCAGGAAACCTTATACCATTTCAGACAAATGGCTATCCAACATCTTCTTAAAGACATGCAGTGTTGGGGCATTCACAACTTCTGGAGGCAATTTCTGTTCCACTGATTAATTGTTCTCACTGTCAGGAAATTTCTCCTTAGTTCTAAGTTGCTTCTCTCCTTGATTAGTTTCCACCCATTGCTTCTTGTCCTGCCCCCAGGTGCCTTCGGGAATAGCTTGACTCCCTCTTCTTTGGGGCAGCCTCTGAGATATTGGAAGGAAGGAAGGAGAGAAGGGAGGGAGGGAGAAAGAAGGAAGGAAGGAGAGAAGGAAGGAGAGAAGGAAGGACGGCTCTCTCCTTGATTAGTTTCCACCCATTGCTTCTTCTCCTGCCCTCAGGTGCCTTGGAGAATAGCTTGACTCCCTCTTCTTTGGGGCAACCCCTGAGATATTGGAAGATGCTATCCTGTCTCCCCTGGTCCTTCTTTTCAATAAACTGGACCTACTTCTTCACTGCCCCTCTTGCTCATAGAGAGGGATTATTCTTTCCCTCCCATTTGTCTTCCTGTGGACTCCCACGACTGGGATGAGAATGTGGGTAGAGAAGAAGGGATAAAACCAGTGGTAATAAGAGAGATATTCTTGTTCTCCTCCATTCTCTGTTAATCGAACCAAAACAGCTTTGTCCAAAAGGAAAAAAAAACCAGCCAGGGCAAAAGATTTAAGGAGCAAAACTCAAAGATAACCAGAAACCCCCGAGGTGGATGATATCCTGACTGTGATCCATCGATCGATAAGCATCCATAATTCAGAAAGAAACAACCCATCAAAGCGCTCAGGAAACTTGGTTAAAAATGGGTCTCGGCTGTCTCCATCCAGCCTTTTCTCAAAGACAAAGGGGGAAACTCAGCATGGAAACAAACCGAGAATTTCATACGTTGGTTTTTCCCCCCTTGTTAGGATATTTATTGGGTTGGGTTGGCAATACATATAAGCCAGGATTCTTAAAGAGTATATGTAGCTTTAAGAACTATGTTGAATTCTGATTGGCTGTGCTTCTCAGCTCTACCATATAAGGAAGCTCAGAAACACAGTTCATTCCCTTTTCGATTCCTGTGATTACTGTTTGAAGCTGAAGACTGAAGACTGAAGAAGTATTTGTTTTGCATCACTGTAAGATAACTCTGTGTTTTGGTGAAGGACTGTTATTGTTTGAGAAGTTAGAATCTCTGGTCAGAAGAAGTTTTTTAGTTGCTACAAAGTAAAGGCTATTTATTTTCTTACTATCACTGTTTTAGAGTTTGTTTGTGGTTAAAGCAACGTATCTCTTTATTGTCCGGTGAATTACACTGTTCCGCATTTATTTCCTAACCCTGGTTATGGGACCAGAGTTGTAACACTGGTTCTGAACCCAGAGTTTGCTAACACCCCTTCCTGGTGCAATTTGTGCATGTAATCCGTGCCGTTATAGGGAGTTCTCACCTTATGACCCTAGTGGAGCCTGTCCATCATGGTCGTTAAGTCGGGACGGTCGTAAAAGCGACCTGATTTCCCCCCCCCAACTTTTTTCGGTGAACGTGCCAAACTCCTGAAGTGAACCAAGGCTTGCTGTGGTGCGTGGTTTTGGAGAAAGATGGAAGTTATCACCTGTATTTTCACTGTGATTTTGGAGGTCATCTAGTCCAGCCTTCTGCTCAAGCAGGAGAACCTATAGACCAGAGGTTCCCAAACTTGGCAACTTTAAGACTTGTGGACTTCAACTCCCAGAATTCTCCAGCCAGCAGAGCTGGCTGGAGAATTCTAGGAGTTGAAGTCCACAAGTCTTAAAGTTGCCAAGTTTGGGGACCTCTGCTATAGACCATTCCAGCCAAGTGATTGTCCAGTCTCTTCTCAAAAAGCCTCCAGTGATGGAGCACCTACAACATCTGGTGGCCAGCTGTTCCACTGGCTAATTGTCCTCACTCTTAGGAAGTTTCTCCTTATCTTCAGGTTGCTTCTTTCCTGGATTAGTTTCCCTCCATTGCTTCTTGTAAATGTCTTCAGGTGCTTTGGAAAATAAATTGACCCCCTTCTCCTTGTAGCAGCCCCTCCAATACTGGAAGATGTCATCCCTGGTTCTTCTTTCCTTCTTCTTTTTAAATTTCTTTTTTCATTTTTATTTCTTCTTCTCTGCATTTTTTTTTTCAAAGTCTCAACATCTTTTTGTAGCGTGGTGACCAAAATTGGTTGCAGTATTTCCAGGTAATGGTCTTACTAGGGTTGCGTAAAGTGGTACTAATTTCCACTATGTGATTGCAAGGAGCAATGGCAGAACAATTCATCAGTGGAACTCCTTGCCTCCAGAAGTTGTGAACGCCCCAACACTGGAAGTTTTTAAGAAGAGATCGGATTGCCATTTGTCTGAAGGGGTGTAGGGTTTCCTGCCTAGGCAGGGGGTTGGACTAGAAGACCTCCCAGGTCCCTTCCAACTCTGCTCTTCTATCTATCAGTTTTAGAGTAAACTTTGAATCCAAGTTGTAAGTACTCTTCCCAAGTAGAGGTCCGTTGTAACTTTGAACACGCCCCAAGTGACCGGTTGTAAATCAAGGACTACCTGGGGTGGGCCCATAACTGACACCCTAGATGCACAATTACTGCCAGAGGGACAAGCAATGGCCAGGGTGAGTAGCTACGGTGAATTTACAACCGGTGGACTTCAACTCCCAGAATTCCTGAGCCAGCCTGGCTCAGGAATTCTGGGAGTTGAAGTTCACCGGTTGTAAAGTCACCTTACTTGCTCACCTGTGGGCAACCGCAGGGCAGGACCTTGGACCATTTGTTGAAGCTTCTCATTGGGGGGTGGGGTCAAATAAATCAAGATGGCAGCCAGAATGTGTGTGTTTTTTTAATGTTTTGATTGACAAGGGACTGTGAGCTGCCATCTTGACTTTTTTGCCCTCCCCTCCCTAAGGGCAAATTTAGGAAGTGACGTGTCACAAATTCAGTTTCCCAGGGATGTTTTCCACCCCAGATACTCACTAGGATAACACAAACCACAGTCCCCGAATTCTTGTCCACCAAAGGATTGATTAACACTGCAAAAAGAAAAGAGAAAAAAGGAAGAATTAAATTAGCCAAATGAGAGAAACTGAGATTACTCAGTCCTAGGCATCGAAGGGCTAAAACGAATCAACTTTACAGTCGCAGTCCCTGATTTATGACCACGATTGGAGACACGAGGCCATTGCTAAGCGAGGCAGGCCCAGTTTTACAAACTCTCTTGTCGTTAAGTGAATCCGTCCCTCTCTTACCTTGCTTGCCCGGGGCTATGGGGGCAGCCAAGCCGGCCACTGGCTTGCCCTGCAGCTCGGCCGATGGCAGCCCGTTGCAGGCCACCCTCTTCTGCTGAAGGACGGCATCCCTGGAAGGACGAAAAGGGGATTCGTTAAAAACCGAAGCCAAAGGAGCAAATTTGGAATGCGAATCCCAGTTCGATTCCTGGATTCCCAATTGGGAAGAAGAGCCCGGGGCGAACGGCTTAAGGGGAAACCGTCCCAAGAAAAACAATATCCCGGTTTGGGTTCTGGGATAGGACACCACCAGAAGATCCCACATCTGGCTGAATTCTGGGAGTTGAAGTCCACCAGTCTTAAAAGAGCCAACTTTGCAGACCCCTGAATTAGAGCAGGGGTCCCCAACCTTTGCAACTGTAAGTCTGAAGGACTTCAGCTCCCAGACTTCTCCAGCCAGCTTTTTAAAGCAGGGGTCTCTAACCTTTGCAACTTTAAGTCTGAAGGACTTCAGCTCCCAGACTTCTCCAGCCAGCTTTTTAAAGCAGGGGTCTCCAACCTTTGCAACTTTAAGTCTGAAGGACTTCAGCTCCCAGACTTCTCCAGCCAGCTTTTTAAAGCAGGGGTCTCCAACCTTTGCAACTTTAAGTCTGAAGGACTTCAGCTCCCAGACTTCTCCAGCCAGCTTTTTAAAGCAGGGGTCTCCAACCTTTGCAACTTTAAGTCTGAAGGACTTCAGCTCCCAGACGTCTCCAGCCAGCTTTTTAAAGCAGGGGTCTCCAACCTTTGCAACTTTAAGTCTGAAGGACTTCAGCTCCCAGACTTCTCCAGCCAGCTTTTTAAAGCAGGGGTCCCCAACCTTTGCAACTTTAAGTTTGAAGGACTTCAGCTCCCAGACTTCTCCAGCCAGCTTTTTAAAGCAGGGGTCCCCAACCTTTGCAACTGTAAGTCTGAAGGACTTCAGCTCCCAGACTTCTCCAGCCAGCTTTTTAAAGCAGGGCTCTCCAACCTTTGCAACTTTAAGTCTGAAGGACTTCAGCTCCCAGACTTCTCCAGCCAGCAAAGCTTATTATGTATATACCTACATAGCACAGCTGGCTGGAGAAGTCTGGGAGCTGAAGTCCTTCAGACTTAAAGTTGCAAAGGTTGGAGACCCCTGAATTAAGAGGATTATAGGCTGTTTATAGCAAAATATACCAATGGCCATTTCTTGGCTTTCGCGCTGGTGTCCTTCCCTCCCCCCCTCCCCTGTGCCAGCTGACCGTAGATTCACCTGGAGCAGGTAAACGTTTAATCCCTTGGTCTGAATTGGAACTCGGTTCCTTGAAATCACGCAATCCGGCTAGCCGAGCCAAGGGTTATTGGCTTCCCTCCCTTCTCTCTCATTCTGGAGGTTCATTTTCTCCCCCAAAGAATTCCCTAGCTGAGCCTCTTGGTTTTGTGTGTTTGTGTGTGTGTGTTTGTGTGTGTGTGTGTTGCTTTCATCCTGAGAGATGAAAAACACCATGCCTGGCAGGTTTTTTTTTCTGCCTTTGGCCCCACACTCATTCATTCTTATTCTGCTCGGCTGCCTTCACAGATGGGAGGAAGATAAATTCGGCTCTGATAAGTGAATGAAAAATCACCGAAGCTGGACAGGCTTCAAGATCCAGGGAGGGAGGAGAGAGACAGGGAGAAGAGAGGAGAGGAGGAAAGGAGAGAGAGGTAGAAAAGAGAGAGAAGAGAAAGAGAGAAAGGAGGAGGAGAGAGAGAGGAAGAAAAGAGAGAGAAGAGAAAGAGAGAAAGGAGGAGAAGAGAGAGAGGAAGAAAAGAGAGGAGAGGGAGGAAAGGACAGAGAGGAAGAAAAGAGAGAGAAGAGAAAGAGAGAGAGGAGGAGAAGAGAGAGAGGAAGAAAAGAGAGGAGAGAGGAGAGGGAAGAGAATAGAGAGAGGAAAAAGAGAAAGAGAGAGAGGAGGAAAAGAGAGAGAAGAGGAGAGGGAGGAGAAGAGAGAGAGGAAGAAGAGAGAGAAGAGAAAGAGAGAGAGGAGGTAAAGAGAGAGAAGAGGAGAGGGAGGAGAAGAGAGAGAGGAAGAAAAGAGAGAAGAGAGGAGAGGAAGGAGAAGAGAGTGAGGAAGAAGAGAAAGAGAGAGAGGAGGAAAAGAGAGAGAAGAGAGGAGAGGGAGAAGAGAGAGAGGAAGAAGAGAGAGAGGAGGTAAAGAGAGAGAAGAGGAGAGGGAGGAGAAGAGAGAGAGGAAGAAAAGAGAGAAGAGAGGAGAGGAAGGAGAAGAGAGTGAGGAAGAAGAGAAAGAGAGAGAGGAGGAAAAGAGAGAGAAGAGAGGAGAGGGAGAAGAGAGAGAGGAAGAAGAGAGAGAGGAGGTAAAGAGAGAGAAGAGGAGAGGGAGGAGAAGAGAGAGAGGAAGAAAAGAGAGTGAAGAGAAAGAGAGAGAGGAAGAAAAGAGAGTGAAGAGAAAGAGAGAGAGGAAGAAAAGAGAGTGAAGAGAAAGAGAGAGAGGAGGTAAAGAGAGAGAAGAGGAGAAGAGAGAGAGGAAGAAAGGAGAGAAGAGAGGAGAGGAAGGAGAAGAGAGAGAGGAAGAAAAGAGAGTGAAGAGAAAGAGAGAGAGGAAGAAAAGAGAGAGAAGAGGAGAGGGAGGAGAAGAGAGAGTTTCATAGAACATACATAGAATCATAGAACTGGAAAGGACCTTGGAGGTCTTCTAGTCCACCCCCCTGCTCAAGCAGGAGACCCTATACCCTTTCAGATAAATGGCTGCCTGATCTCTTCTTAAAAATCTCAAGTGAACAAAGCTCCCACAACTTTTGAAGGCAACTTCTGTTCCATGGGTTGACGGTTCCCACTGTCAGGAAATTCCTCCTTATTTCCAGGTTGAATCTCTCTCCTTGATTAGTTTCCATCCATGATTCCTTCTCTGGCCTTCAGGGGCTTTGGAGAATAGCTTGACCCCCTTCCTACTCTCTGGGGCAGCCCCTCAAATATTGGAAGATGCTATCATGTGTCTTCTGGTCCTTCTCTTCCCTAGACCAGCCAGGCCCAGTTCCTGCAACCGTTCATCGTATGTTTTAACCTCTAGTCCCCTAAAATCATCTCGATTGCTCTTCTCTGCTCTCTTTCTAGAGTCTCCACATCTTTTTTTATAGTGTGGAGACCAAAACTGGAGGCAGGATTCCAGGTGTGGTTTTACTAACGTTTTACAAAGTGATACTAACACTTCACGTGGTTTTGATTCTATGCCTCTGTTTATACAACCCAGAACAGAACAGCAATGAATTGAATTGAATACAGAACAGAATAGAATAGAATAGAATAGAAATGAGTTGAATAGAATATAGAATAGAATAGAATAGCAATGAATTGAATAGAATATAGAATAGAATAGAATAGAATAGAATAGAAATGAGTTGAATAGAATATAGAATAGAATAGAATAGAATAGAATAGCAATGAAGTGAATAGAATATAGAATAGAATATAGAATAGAATAGAATAGAATAGAATACAACAGGTTTAGAATAGAATAGAATAGAATAGAAATGAGTTGAATAGAATATAGAATAGAATAGAATGGCAATGAAGTGAATAGAATATAGAATAGAATAGAATAGAATAGAATTCTTTATTGGCTAAGTGGGATTGGACACACAAGGAATTTGTCTTTGGTGCAGATGCTCTCAGTGTACATAAAAAGACAAGGATTCATCACAAATCCTAAGGGACAACACTTGAAAGCTCTTGTTTCAAGACACAAGTTTCCTTCTTCGGACCAGCCCTAAAACAGCCTTTAGTTCAGAAGAGACAAAGCCAAGTCAGATCTTGGGCAGTTTCTCCTCTTGAAATAGACTTTCTCCTCACCTGTGGTGGGGACCATAATCCACTCCTGGTTTTCCCTTCTCCTGGATGAAGGGCTTGTTAAAAAGAAACCTGTTGTTAAGATTTATGGCCAGAGTCCATTTGGCATTTTAGAGGTTTTTATAATGAAGTATAAAACTACTAATAAAATCCAGGACATTTGCATTTTTGGGAGAGTTTTACAGATGGAAATTCAGAATGGAACGGTCCTTGGAGATCTTCCAGGCCGACCTTCTTCCTGGGCAGGAATCCACCACTTCAGTAGGTCCAAAATACTGTTTAAACCCTCCATCAAAGGGGCACCGATAGAAGAGAATATATGTAGTTCGGTTGAAGAGGCTCCTTCATCTCACAAAGCCCATGCACAGATTCCACCGTGAGGATCCCAAACCAAGCCAAATCCAAAAATCCCAGGGAATTCCTGGAAGCCTGGCACTCAGCTAAATCAACCATCCATAGGAACACAGAAATAAATCACATTTACACAGCATTCAGAAGAGACAATAAACGAGCTAAGGAGGAAATCAAAAGATCAGGACATATTCTCTCCAGCAGCCAACACCCAGATAAGCAGGGATTAACCCCAGACAAATAATCAAGCAGAAAACAATACTCTAATCGAGGCACTATCAAAGGAAGAAAAAAACAATCACCCCAGACTCCCACTCCCACTGGCAAGCAAAGCCACTTGTAACCAGAACTGGATGCCGTATATTCCAAGTGTGGTCTTACTAAGGCATTATAAAATGGTACTAACACTTTACGTGACCTTGATTCTATCCCTCTGTTAATGCATCTAGTAGACCAGGGGTCTCCAACCTTGCAACTTTAAGTCTGAAGGACTTCAGCTCCCAGACTTCTCCAGCCAGCTTTGCTGGCTGGAGAATTCTGGGAGCTGAAGTCCTTCAGACTTAAAGTTGCAAAGGTTGGAGACCCCTGCAGTAGACAGTAAAATATGAAAAAAAACAACAACCCAGAAGCCCGCTAGGAATAAGATGAAAGATGCTTAAAATAAATATGAAGCGGGAATCTCCTTAGATCCATTTGGGATGAGGAGACAATGAGCATCTGCTAAGTGGAGATAAGAAATTGCAGAGACAGTAAAGGAATTATTTGAATTAATCTACACCTTTGGCAACAGATTTTTTCCCTACCAGGGAAGGGAATTGATCTGACTGAATTTGACTGAAGTTGATTGAACTGAATTGGGAAATTGGAAGGATCAAGAGATGAAACACGCTAGAAAATCTATATAAATAAAAATGTAACTATGAGTTTGTTCAAACATGCTAATCTCTGAAAGTCCTGCACCGATCGCTTCCAAATTTTCACACAACGTTCCTTTCAAATACGACACCAATTATATATATATATATATATATATATATATATAGATAGATAGATAGATAGATAGATAGATAGATAGATAGATAGATAGATAGATAGATAGATAGATAGATAGTGTAGATGTCACACCTGTGCCAGGTACACGCCACAGAAATGTAAAAAATTGTAAAAAAAGGTAGGTACAGAGAGAGCAGTGGGCCAAAGGTATTATGTCACCTTTTATGACATAAAATACTCTGTCCATAAGATTCAAGGAGAAATACAGAAGGTAGGTAGGTAGAGGGAGAAAGGCAGTAGCTAGGTAGGTAGGTGGGTAGAGGGATAGAGAGAGGGAGAAATACAGTAGGTAGGTAGGTAGGGAGAGGGATAGAGAGGGAGAGGGAGAAATACGGTAGGTAGGTAGGTAGGTAGAGGGATAGAGAGAGGGAGAAATACAGTAGGTAGGTAGGTAGGTAGGTAGAGGGATAGAGAGAGGGAGAAATACGGTAGGTAGGTAGAATTCCCCTGCCAGCCATGCGCCACAGGTGCGCCACTAATCTAATCTAATTTAATCTCTGTATATCGTTTCTCCCCAAAACCAGCGTTTACATTTCAGGGCTGAAAAATAGCCAGTGTAATTCTAATTTGTATAAAAGGATTGCAAGGATACAGGACATTTTCTCCATCTTATTTTAACATTCTTCCCTGGAAAAGGATATACAATTAGAGTGACATCTCCTGGAGACGAAAATAATAATAATACTAATAATGTGTAAAAGAATAATCCAGAAGGAGCTAAGAAAAATGCCAAGGATCCAGCCTACATTCTGGGTCATGGCTTCCTCCTTTCCAATCTGGGAGTTAAAGTCCCTTTGTGGCTACCTACCGATTCTACGCTGCTTCCTCTTTTGACTCCTTCTCCTATGCAATTGTTAACGAATGGAACCACAAAATAAATTGAATAATTATGAGTGGCCTTATGACTCTCCAATATGTTACAGATAGTCTTCGATTTATTCCCTAAACTTCCATTACTAAGCGAGACAGTTGTTAAGCGAGTTTTTCCCCATTCTACAACTTTCCTTGCCACAGTTGTTAAGTGAATCACTGCAGTTGTTAAATTAGAAACACGGTTATTGTTGTTTTTTAATATATATAGATTTAATTTTCAGCATAAAAACAAATAAAACATATATCCAGTTTCAATGTGGTGTAGCATGTCGTTTGGTCACAAGTTTTTGTGCATTACAGTTACAAGTGTAATTACTAATGGTCCATCAAACATAGCCAAATACGTCACCATTATTGAGCTTTTATATGTTGAATTCAAATTAGTGTTCCTTCATTTCAAAGCACCTTATTTTCTTAAATAATTATCTGTTTAATAACAATAAATCTTTATAAAATCACTCATCTTTTTCTGTTATATATTCAAAGAAGAAAGGAGAAAAACTTTCCCTAAATTCACTTTTTACAACATTCCTTTCAATTACCATTGGAGAATATAATACTTACACTGTGTATCACATCTTCAAACTCCAATCATATTTTCCCTATAGGAAACCAAAAAGTTGCCAAGGGTTTCAATTAAACGGTTAAGCAAATCTGGCATCCCCCACTGTTAACTTTGCTTGTCAGAAGGTCGCAAGAGTGGATCACGGGATCCTTTTGCGACCTTTAGACGCTATGCTGGCTGGGGAATTCTGGGAGTTGACATCCGGCAGTCTTCAAGGGCAAGGTGACCAGACATCCCGCTTTTGACGGGACAGTCCCAATTTTTAACAATTTGTCCCGCGTCCCGCGGCGTTTTTAAAAAGTCCCGATTTTTGGAAAGAATGCACGACAAACTAGGGAACGGCGAGCGAACAGGAAGGGAATATACGGTTTTCGGCGGCCATGTGGCTATTTCGCCAGGATATGAGTTTTGTAATATTTTTGTTAATTTTATAATGTTAAACTTTCATAATAACAAATAATTGTTGGGAACTGACTATCGAGAACTGCTTATCAAAGTTCGCATTGTTGATCAGGGGTTTAGTTTTTAGGATTTTAGGTTTTTTTAGCGCAGGGATAAATTGTTTAATCTGATTTTATATATTTATTGTGTATTTATGTTTGTATGATTTTTAATTCCCCTGTGCACCGCCCCAAGTCCCTTCGGGGAGAGGGAGCGGTCTATAAGGGGCTTAGTTTTAGTTTTAATATGGGATTTTAGCGCAGGGTTTTAGCTTAATTCGTTTTAATATTGTATTATGTTTGTGGTTTTTTAATATGTATTTTTTAAATTCCCTGTGCACCGCCTCGAGTCCCTTCGGGGAGAGAGAGCCGGTTATAAATTAAATTATTATTATTATTATTATTATTATTATTATTATTATTATTATTATTATTATTATTATTATTATTATTATTATTATTATTATTATTATTATTGATTATTGTTTATTGTTTATTGTTTATTATTATTATTATTACTATTATTATTATTAATTATTATTGATTATTGTTTATTATTATTGTTGTTATTATTGTTATTATTATTAATTATTATTGATTATTATTGATTATTGGTTTTATTATTATTATTATTATTATTATTGATTATTGTTTATTGTTTATTATTATTATTATTACTATTATTATTAATTATTATTGATTATTGTTTATTATTATTATTGTTATTATTGTTATTATTATTATTATTATTGATTATTGTTTATTGTTTATTATTATTATTATTACTATTATTATTAATTATTATTGATTATTGTTTATTATTATTGTTGTTATTATTATTATTATTATTATTATTGATTATTGTTTATTGTTTATTATTATTATTATTACTATTATTATTAATTATTATTGATTATTGTTTATTATTATTATTGTTATTATTGTTATTATTATTATTAATTATTATTGATTATTATTGATTATTGGTTTTATTATTATTATTATTATTATTATTATTATTATTATTATTATTATTATTATTATTATTATTATTATTATTATTATTATTATTATTATTATTATTATTATTATTATTATTATTTAGAATTCGACCACCATTGTTTGGACTTAAGGAACAATGGAATTTTTGGGGCATTGGCAATGCCGAAAACATTTTGTAATTATTTTTGCATTCTATGAAAATTTTTGGGGCGCCATATAGACCAAATTTTTAATCAAGAAACACACACACCCCGGTCAATGGTGCCCTGCGTTACCAATGTTAAAATCTGGTCACCTTATTCAAGGGGCCAAGGTTGGACCCCCTTAATTGAAAGCTTTTTAGTCGGGCAAGATGCTTTCTGAGAGAGCCCATCCATCTTCCACCTTCTCCATTTCCATTTCCTCAAGCGAGGGAAAGAAGGACATGCTGTCTGCGGGTCATCTCTGGCCAAATCTTTAGCCATCCATCCAGGCCTTTGTCAAGAGTGAAGAAGCGAAGCCCAGATAAGAGGCGGAGGTCATTAAGCCCCAGCCTAACATGATGGATGCCACCGTCCCAAATATCAATTCCTTCATCAGCCTCCGAAGGGGAAAAACCTCTCTTAAGGTTTGCACTTTTCCAAACACACAGATGATTCCGGAAGCGAAGATGACACATCAGTCACCGGATTAATTAGCCAAGTTGCGGAGATATTTCTTCCCGGCTGCCTGGCGTCCTTCTAGCCTTTGCTTTATCAAAGGGTCCAGGAAGAAAATCCAGAAAACCAAACCCTTTTTTCCCCCTTCTTCACATCTGCTTGTGAATCTGGATCCCCTAGTTTGGGCCAGGCTTTCTGGTTGAGCCCCTTGGAAGAGGGGCTACCATATTTTGCCTGATCTGGCTTGAGGAAGCCCGAGTGCAGGGAGTTCTCGAGCTACGGCCATTCGTTTAGTGACTGCTCGAAGTCACCAGGGGTGAGAAGAAATACGTTGAGGTGGTAACACCAGCTGGGGTCGCGCAAAGAATAAATGAAAATGAAGAGTCAGAGAGCTGGGAGGAAAGGAAAAAAAATACATTTATTCCTAAAAGGAAAAAAAAATTGTTTTCCTTTAGGGGCAGCTACATTCAAATGGGGTGCAATGACTTAGGACAGGGGTCTGCAAAGTCGGCTCTTTTAAGACTGGTGGACTTCAACTCCCAGAGTTCCCCAGCCAGCATAGCTGGCTGGGGAATTCTGGGAGTTGAAGTCCACCAGTCTTAAAAGAGCCGACTTTGCAGACCCCTGACTTAGGACATCTGCAAGAAGTGCAATCCAACAAAGAGAGCATCAAGGTCCTCTCCTCCTCCCTTCTAGCACTGATGATGTTCCCTAGTTGGGTCATGAGACGTCTGCAAGAAAACCACCCAGCTCAGAGAGCACCAGGGATCCCACAGTCCTCCTCTTCATTCTCCTCCTCCTCCTCCACCATCACCACCACCACTCTGCAAGCCCCACTTCCTTCTAGCACTGATGATATTACCTAGTTGGGTCATGAGACGTCTGCAAGGAAACCACCCAGCTCAGAGAGCACCCAGGACCCCCCCAGTCCTTTTCCTCCCCCCTTCTTCCTCCCCCCCCACCTCCACAACACCCTCCCCCCTCCTAGCACTGAGGATGTCACCAAGTTGGGTCACAATACGATTTCATAAATAACTTTTATGCAATTTTTATGAACGAAAATCAGCTGCCTTCTCTTCCCTGACGATGTAAAATTATTCACCCCCACCGACAATGCTGCCCCCCCTTCAAAACGACCCTTGGCTATTGTTAGGATATTCAGCCTTATATTGGGTTGGCAATATATATGAGCCTCTGTTCTTAAGGAGTTATGTAGCTTTAAGAACTATGTGTTGAATTCTGATTGGCTGTGCTTCTCAGCTCTACCATAAAAGGAAGCTCAGAAACACAGTCCATTCCCTTTTCGATTCCTGTTGATTCCTGTGATTACTGTTTGAAGCTGAAGACTGAAGAAGTATTTGTTTTGCATCCCTGTAAGATAACTCTGTGTTTGGCGAAGGACTGTTTTGAGAAGTTAGAATCTCTGGACGGAAGAAGCATTTTTAGTTGCTACAAAGTAAAGACTATTTATTTTCTTACTATCACTGTTTTAGAGTCTGTGTGTGGTTAAAGCAACGTATCTCTTTACTGTCCGGTGTATTACACTATTCCGCATTTATTTCTTAACCCTGGTTACGGGACCAGAGTTGTAACACTGGTTCTGAACCCAGAGTTTGCTAACAGCTATGTGTTAGAATGGTCAAACAAGTGGCAGCTCCAAATCTCAACCAAGAAAGGTTCCGTCTTACACACTGGCAACAAAAACCAGAACAATAAAATACAAGCGAGATGGACATGATCTAGTAGATGACCCCCCCCCCCCGCACTCCCAAGGACCTTAGAGCAGGGGTCTCCAACCTTTGCAACTTTAAGTCTGAAGGACTTCAGCTCCCAGACTTCTCCAGCCAGCTTTTTAAAGCAGGGGTCTCCAACCTTTGCAACTTTAAGTCTGAAGGACTTCAGCTCCCAGACTTCTCCAGCCAGCTTTTTAAAGCAGGGGTCTCCAACCTTTGCAACTTTAAGTCTGAAGGACTTCAGCTCCCAGACTTCTCCAGCCAGCTTTTTAAAGCAGGGGTCTCCAACCTTTGCAACTTTAAGTCTGAAGGACTTCAGCTCCCAGAATTCTCCAGCCAGCTTTATAAAGCAGGGGTCTCCAACATTTGCAACTTTAAGTCTGAAGGACTTCAGCTCCCAGAATTCTCCAGCCAGCTTTTTAAAGCAGGGGTCTCCAACATTTGCAACTTTAAGTCTGAAGGACTTCAGCTCCCAGACTTCTCCAGCCAGCTTTTTAAAGCAGGGGTCCCCAACCTTTGCAACTTTAAGTCTGAAGGACTTCAGCTCCCAGACTTCTCCAGCCAGCTTTTTAAAGCAGGGGTCCCCAACCTTTGCAACTTTAAGTCTGAAGGACTTCAGCTCCCAGACTTCTCCAGCCAGCTTTTTAAAGCAGGGATCCCCAACCTTTGCAACTTTAAGTCTGAAGGACTTCAGCTCCCAGACTTCTCCAGCCAGCTCTTTAAAGCAGGGGTCCCCAACCTTTGCAACTTTAAGTCTGAAGGACTTCAGCTCCCAGACTCCTCCAGCCAGCTTTTTAAAGCAGGGGTCTCCAACCTTTGCAACTTTAAGTCTGAAGGACTTCAGCTCCCAGACTCCTCCAGCCAGCTTTTTAAAGCAGGGGTATCCAACCTTTGCAACTTTAAGTCTGAAGGACTTCAGCTTCCAGACTTCTCCAGCCAGCTTTTTTTTTTTAAAGTCTTTATTAGTATATATATAAAAAATAAACATTTAACAAGTATAAGGTAGGGGTATTGGAGAGGACGTACAATGGTAAAGAAGGGGGGGTAAGGGGATACAAACCGGGGATATATCTACTCCCCTGATTTAAGAAGTATATTTGTCCCAGTTTAACATCAATTGTTGTTTGTATTCATATTTGGACGCTTACATTTGAGTCTGTAACATTGTCTTAAATATTGCATTGTCTTATAACTCCTTATATCTATTTCGCTATTATTCTATCTAGTTAGTTTCTTTGTTATCCGTCATTCTCTTACCATACCATCTGTACCATTTCTCCCAGGATTGGGCATAGATTGAGGTTGACTTGTCCTTTAAGATATACGTTAATTTATCTGATTCCGCACAGCTGAAGATTTTAGATATGATTAAGCTTTCAGTTGGTGGGTTGTTATTTTTCCACTGCTGTGCAATGGCCATTCTGGTCGCTGTTGTGATGTGTGTAAAGAGGTACCAGTCCTGATTTGGGATTTCTTGTGGCTTGATACCAAGCAAGTATAACTCAGGTTTAAGGGGGAAACTAGTGCCTGTTATTTCCATGAGCCAATTTTGTATTTTTTTCCAAAGTAATACAGAGATTGGGCAAGTCCACCATTGGTGAAAAAATGTGCCTCTAGCTGTTTTGCATTTCCAACACCTGTCCGATGAGTTTGGGAACATGTGGGCAATTCTATCTGGTGGTAAATACCATCTGTAAAGCATTTTATATAGATTCTCCTTAAAGGAGGATGACAGGGTCATTTTCATGGACTTTTTCCAAATGGTTTGCCAATTTTCAAGATTGATGTTCTTACCTATATTCCTTCCCCAAGCGATCATAGTGCCTTTGATTATTTCTTCGCCTATATATCTTTGCAGTAATAATTTATAAGCCTTAGAAATGAATTTGGTTGGTGAATCCCATAGAACCTTATCTATATCTTGGTTTGTTGAGTATATTCCGGGTTCGTATTTGTCCTTAGTAAGTTTAGATACTGCCTGATTATATGGCCACCAGTCTATCTCCCAACCCCTTAGCTGTAGATCTGCCCTTGTTCTAATATTGCCCCCTTCATCTATTAAGTCTCCGTATGTTATATTTCTCTTGGGATTATGGACAGTTGGGTATGTTACAGCTTCAATTGGGGCTAGCCACCTTGGAATTTGAGTGTAAAATTGTTGCCTAATCTTTTGCCAAGTCGTATAAAGAGTTGCCCTCGTATAGTGAGTAGTAAAGCTTTGGGGTTGTCTATTGTTCCTGGGCCAAAGTGATGAATGCCAGCCTTGAAGCAAGTCATGTCCTTCTATTGATAATATTCGTCTTCTTGTTAGGGTAATCCAATCTTTAACCCAGATCAAAATCGAGGCATGATGATAAAGTTCCCAATTTGGGAGTCCAAAGCTGGCCGGAGAAGTCTGGGAGCTGAAGTCCTTCAGACTTAAAGTTGCAAAGGTTGGAGACCCCTGCTTTAAAAAGCTGGCTGGAGAAGTCTGGGAGCTGAAGTCCTTCAGACTTCAAGTTGCAAAGGTTGGGGACCCCTGCTTTAAAAAGCTGGCTGGAGAAGTCTGGGAGCTGAAGTCCTTCAGACTTAAAGTTGCAAAGGTTGGAGACCCCTGCTTTAAAAAGCTGGCTGGAGAAGTCTGGGAGCTGAAGTCCTTCAGACTTAAAGTTGCAAAGGTTGGAGACCCCTGCTTTAAAAAGCTGGCTGGAGAAGTCTGGGAGCTGAAGTCCTTCAGACTTAAAGTTGCAAAGGTTGGGGACCCCTGCTTTAAAAAGCTGGCTTGAGAAGTCTGGGAGCTGAAGTCCTTCAGACTTAAAGTTGCAAAGGTTGGAGACCCCTGCTTTAAAAAGCTGGCTGGAGAAGTCTGGGAGCTGAAGTCCTTCAGACTTAAAGTTGCAAAAGTTGGGGACCCCTGCTTTAAAAAGCTGGCTGGAGAAGTCTGGGAGCTGAAGTCCTTCAGACTTAAAGTTGCAAAGGTTGGAGACCCCTGCTTTAAAAAGCTGGCTGGAGAAGTCTGGGAGCTGAAGTCCTTCAGACTTAAAGTTGCAAAAGTTGGAGACCCCTGCTTTAAAAAGCTGGCTGGAGAAGTCTGGGAGCTGAAGTCCTTCAGACTTAAAGTTGCAAAGGTCGGAGACCCCTGCTTTAAAAAGCTGGCTGGAGAAGTCTGGGAGCTGAAGTCCTTCAGACTTAAAGTTGCAAAAGTTGGAGACCCCTGCTTTAAAAAGCTGGCTGGAGAAGTCTGGGAGCTGAAGTCCTTCAGACTTAAAGTTGCAAAAGTTGGGGACCCCTGCTTTAAAAAGCTGGCTGGAGAAGTCTGGGAGCTGAAGTCCTTCAGACTTAAAGTTGCAAAGGTTGGAGACCCCTGCTTTAAAAAGCTGGCTGGAGAAGTCTGGGAGCTGAAGTCCTTCAGACTTAAAGTTGCAAAAGTTGGGGACCCCTGCTTTAAAAAGCTGGCTGGAGAAGTCTGGGAGCTGAAGTCCTTCAGACTTAAAGTTGCAAAAGTTGGAGACCCCTGCTTTAAAAAGCTGGCTGGAGAAGTCTGGGAGCTGAAGTCCTTCAGACTTAAAGTTGCAAAGGTCGGAGACCCCTGCCTTAGAGGACTCGTTGCTAAAGATCTAAGTGTTGTTCACCTAATCTTGCGTGGCTTCTTCTCCGGTAATATTGTACTAATAACTAGAGCACACCAAACATTTGCTAGACGAATTCTCGAAGGCAGCTCGTCTGTCTGGAACCCACATTGCACATCAGGCATTAATACAATTAAGAGAGTCCAGAGATATTTCACGAGAAGAGTCCTCCGCTCCTCTGCCCACAATAAAATATCTTATGCCACCAGACTTGAAATTTTGGGGCTTAGACAACTTCGAACTACGCTGCCTTCGGTCTGAGCTAAGCATAGTTCAGGGGGTGCTTAGGTGACCTCTGAACTGGCAGGCATTTCATGACCCAACTAGGGAACATCATCAGTGTGCATGGGGAGGGAGGTCTGC
The DNA here is from genome assembly GCA_039707465.1 of Rhabdophis nuchalis. Taxonomy (NCBI): domain Eukaryota; kingdom Metazoa; phylum Chordata; class Lepidosauria; order Squamata; family Natricidae; genus Rhabdophis; species Rhabdophis nuchalis. Next base: position 66,706,413 of record CM077649.1, read on the forward strand.
TCTCCGTTTATATCCCTATGGGCGTTGGGGTGGGTGGGTGTTTTCTTGGGCTTTTTACTGGTATCTTGTTTAGCGGATCCTGGACTGGCATATTGCGCCCCAGGGAATCCTCCTGGACTCCTGGCTCCTGCTGGAAAAGCCAGTGGCAGCCCTGGCTGGTGGGGGGGGGGCCTTTGCACAGCCCCCCGGCATACTCCTGGTGAACAGCTCAAGGAAGGTGTCAACCCAGTGTGCCGCAGCAGTGAAAAAAGCAAACTCATTGCTAGGGATCCTTTGGAAGGGTATAGAAAATAAGTCACCAAGTGTCATTCTGCCTCTTTCTAAATCTATGGGGAGGCCCCATCTGGAGTATTGTGTACAGTTCTGGTCCCCAGACCTTCAGAAGGAGATTATGGAAATGGAGAAGGGGCAGAGGAGGGCAACCAGAAGGATTAGGGGGCTGGAACCCCTTCCTTCCCATCTGAGGCTGCAACGGCTGGGCCTCTTCACTCTAGAACGACGGCGCCTGAGAGGTGACCTGATTGAAGTCTATCAAATCATGCACGGGGTGGACAAAGTAAAAAAGGAAAAGCTGTTTTCCCTATCGCACAACACTAGAACTAGGGGGCCCTCCATGAAACTTTTGGAAGCTAGACCTCAAACAAATAAGAGGAAGGACTTTTTCACCCAGAGGATCCCTGGTCTATGGAACTCCCTGCCAGAAGAAGTGGTGACAGCTGTCAGCCTCGACACCTTTAAGAAGGGATGAGAGGAGTTCATGGAGAACAAGGGTATCCATGGCTATCATGAGGGATGCCTAAGGACACCCTCTGGGATGGAGAGATAGGCAGGATGTCTCTCAAGGCCATTTGCAGGGAATCATAAGCAGGTGAAGACATCTGCTTGGGAAGACCCTGAAGCCAATGGGGAGCCACTGTGGGAGACAGAAGGCTGGACTGGATGGGCTGTGGCCTCTTCCGGCAAGGCTGTTCTTATGTTCAGAAAGAAAGAAAGAAAGAAAGAAAGAAAGAAAGAAAGAAAGAAAGAAAGAAAGAAAGAAAGAAAGAAAGAAAGAAAGAAAGAAAGAAAGAAAGAAAGAAAGAAAGAAAGAAAGAAAGAAAGAAAGAAAGAAAGAAAGAAAGAAAGAAAGAAAGAAAGAAAGAAAGAAAGAAAGAAAGAAAGAAAGAAAGAAAGGAGTTCATGGAGAACAAGGGTATCCATGGCTATCATGATGGATGCCTAAGGACACCCTCCGGGATGGAGAGATAGGCAGGATGTCTCTCCATGCCATTTGCAGGGAATCACAAGCAGGTGAAGACATCTGCTTGGGAAGACCCTGAAGCAAATGGGGAGCCCCTGTGGGAGACAGAAGGCTGGACTGGATGGGCTGGGGCCTCTTCCGGCAAGGCGGTTCTTAGGTTCTTATGGAAAGAAAGAAAGAAAGAAAGAAAGAAAGAAAGAAAGAAAGAAAGAAAGAAAGAAAGAAAGAAAGAAAGAAAGAAAGAAGGGATGAGAGGAGTTCATGGAGAACAAGGGTATCCATGGCTATCATGATGGATGCCTAAGGACACCCTCCGGGTTGGAGAGATAGGCAGGATGTCTCTCAAGGCCATTTGCAGGGAATCACAAGCAGGTGAAGACATCTGCTTGGGAAGACCCTGAAGCCAATGGGGAGCCACTGTGGGAGACAGAAGGCTGGACTGGATGGGCTGTGGCCTCTTCTTAGGTTCTTATGTTCTTACACAACTGCGGGATGCCTTTATGATCAGGTTTGCAGAGTGCAAAGCCTTCTTGGCTCCGAGAGCAGCCATCAGGAGGAGCTCAAGTACAGAGAGAGAGAGAGGGATGGATAGGAACCACTAAAGGAGAGGGTTTGTAGCTCAGATTTTCTTGCAGACCTTTCATGACCCAAACTAGGGAATATCATCAGTGCTAGAAGCGAGGTGAGTTTGCAAGGAGGAGGAGGAAGAGGAAGAGGAAGAGGAAGAGGAAGAAGAAGAAGAAGAAGAAGAAGAAGAAGAAGAAGAAGAAGAAGAAGAAGAAGAAGAAAAAGAAGAAAAAATGAGGAGGAGGAGGGGAATTGTGGAGTCCTTTGACTTTGAATTTGAAAGGAAAAATTTAAAAAAAACTTTTTACAAAGAAGAAAAAAAGAAAGAAAGAAAGAAAGAAAGAAAGAAAGAAAGAAAGAAAGAAAGAAAGAAAGAAAGAAAGAAAGAAAGAAAGAAGAGCCAAAACTCCCCAAGTGGACGATCCCTTAAACGTGAACTAGCTGTGTGGAGAAGCAGCCAAAAAAGCTAATACAGTCCTTGTATAAGCAGAGGCAAGGAGGCGAAATCACATGAGGTATTACTACCGCTTTACAAACTCTTAGTAAGGCCACACCTGGAATCCTGCATCCAGCTTTGGTCACTGCATTAGAAAAAAGTGGTTGAGATTTTGGACAAAGTGCAAAGAAGAGCAACAAAGAGGACTAGGGGACTGGAGGCTCAAACATATGAAGAACGGTTGCAGGAACTGGGTAGGTCTAGTTGAATGAAAAGAAGGACCAGGGGAGACATGATAGCAATGTTCTGATATCTCAGAGGGTGCCACAAAGAAGAGGGAGTCAAGTTATTCTCCAAGGCACCTGAGGGTAGAACAAGAAGCAATGGGTGGAAACTAACCAAGGAGAGAAGCAACTTAGAACTGAGGAGGAATTTCCTAACAGTGAGGACAATTAGCAAGTGGAACAGCTTGCCACCAGAAGTTGGTGGTGCTTCATTGCAGGAGGTTTTTAAGAAGAAACTAGACAGTCACTTGTCTGAAATGGCCTAGGCCATCGCCAGTGGCTCTTCTGACTTCCAGCACGCGCAGACGTGCCAGCCAGCTAGTCTTTACGGACACCAGAGAATCAAAAAACAGCCTGAAAACAGCCAAAACTGCCCAAAAAACACCGTGTTTTCAGGCTGGATTTTTGGGGCCACTTTCTGGGCATTTCAAAGCACCATAAAACAGCCCCAAAACGGCCTGTTTTTCAGCCAGCGGCTTTTCAAGTTTCCGGCAAGTACAGACGTGCTGGCCAGCTGGTCTTTGTGGGCACCAGAGTAGCAGAAAATGCCCCCAACCAGCCAAAACCACCCCAAAACCAGGCATGTGCACACTGGCCAGTTGGTCTTTGTGTTTCTAGCACTCCGGTGTGCATATGGTTTGGGTACTTGGTGCCGAAAAGGTTCGCCATCACTGGAATAGGATCTCCTGGTTGAGCAGGAGGCTGGACTAGATGACCTCCAAGGTCCCTTCCAGCTCTATCCTGATTCTGAAGCCATTGGCCAAATAGAAAGACTTCGGGGGGCGTGTGTGGCATTGGCTGGCATTTCAGCACCTCGGCTGCACGGACAGCTCCCAGAGCCCATCTAGACCAGGGTTTCTCAACCTTGGGCACTTGAAGATGTCCGGACTTCAACTCCCAGAATTCCCCAGCCAGCGAATGCTGGCTGGGGAATTCTGGGAGTTGAAGTCCGGACATCTTCAAGTGGCCAAGGTTGAGAAACCCTGGTCTAGACTGTCCTTTGAAATAACCGAATAACAGGGGTTGCAAAGGACCCTGGAGATCGTCTAGTCCAGGGGTAGTCAACCTTTTTATCCCTACCACCCATCTTTGTGGTCTCTGTTAGTAGTCAAATTTTGTAACCACACACCGGTTCCCCAGTAAGGGTGGTTTATAAAGTAGGGAAGTCAATTAAATTTTTTAAAAAAGGAAAGTGCTTCAGTATCGGACAAAACCCCTACCGCCCGCTGTGAAAGCTGGAACACCCACTAGGGGGCGGTAGGGACCAGGTTGACTACCCCTGGTCTAGTCCAACCCCCTACTCAAGCAGGGGACTCCAAAACCCTTTGAGACAAGTGGCTGTCCTTATTTCAAAGCCTCCAGGGTGGGAGCACAAACACTGCAAAAGACGAGACAATCTCCCTTAAGTGAAGTTAATATTTGATCAGTGTCCTCTCCTTTATCGCACAGGTAATGCACTGAGCTCTTTAAAAAAAATCTTGCCTAATAATCCTGATTTTATTTTATGGCACAATACCAGGGTTTTAAGGCAGGACGCAAATTGCACCTTGTTTTAATCTCCTGGGAACACAAACATATGCCTTTTATCCAACCCCACCCCGCCCTCCTTTTGCCTTGGGAAAATTAATAGGTTTTAAAAGCCGTTAATTCTTACAGAATCCACTATTTAAAATTCCACCCGTGCGACCCGTCTGCTTGTAGGGCGTGTGGTGGCCCTTGACATGCCACTCAAAACCTGGTTGGGGCCCCCAAGCCCCAGGAAATTGGGCCCTACCCGGTTTTAAGGGGGTGGAAGCCACCTTGGTGAAATGCATAGGATGCGAATGAGCACAAAGGAGATATCTGGTCTGCCGCTGCTTAAGGTACCTGACTGGAAAGCAGGAGAAGGGGAGTTCCAGTCCTGCCTTAGGCATGAAAGCCAGCTGGGTGACTTTGGGCCAATCACAAGAGACTGGGAGTTCTAGTCCTGCTTGGGCACAA
>CM077649.1:66715919-66718419 GCA_039707465.1 Rhabdophis nuchalis
AGTCCCCGACTTACGACCCCGATTGAGCCCAACGTTTCTGTTGTTGAGTGAGACCTTTCTTAAGTGCGACTTGCCCCATTTTTGCCAAAGTTGTTAAGTGAATCACAGCAGTTGTTAAGCCAGTAAGACGGTCATTAAGTGAATCTGGCTTCCCCATTTGAGTTTGCTCGTCCGAAGGTTGCAAAAGGGGATCCTGTGACCCCAGGGACACTGCGACCGTCATAAGTGTGAATCAGTTGCCAAGGGTCTCTAACCTTTGGAAGTCTGCAAAACAGTTGTAAGTCACAGTGCCGTTTGCGAGACGTTTTATATCGAAATGTATTTCTTCCTACAGTGTCCGCCTTCCTTTTAACACATTGACGGAACCTACGAGGAGGGACTGAGCATCTGTTTGCACGGAAGAGTTGGCTAAATCAAGGTGTGAACTAATCAAGTAAAAAGAGCAAACAGGGGGAAACCTTTTACTCAATGTTCCTCAACCCCCCCACCCATACAACTTACCCAGACCTAATCCACATATCAAAGGATAAGGTCTGCAAACACAAATGAGGCCTCCCGGCGGAACTGCAGGTCCTGATCACACGGGGACACTACAAAGGTTGTAAGTGTGATAAAAATGGCCGTAAGTCCCTTTTTTTTCAGTGCCGTCGTAACTTCGAACGGTCACTAAATGAATTGTTGTAGATATATATATTTTCCCCCACGCAGGCAGGATTTTTCATCTGAGTTTTGAGGTCCCAGCAAACAAGGGGAGGGAGACCTCAACTCCGGCTCTGTGTTTGCCTCTTGGGTGGTGCCCCCACCCTCCAGCACCGTCTCGGGTGTCTCAACAAAAATGTCAACAAAGATCCAGATGGAGGCAAGGCTAAAGCAAAGGGCCACACAATAAACACCGCAATAAACACTCCACGGGTTGCGTCAACCAGCGAAAGAATGCGCGCTTCAGAAAAAGCAGGCAAAAACCCACTAGGGATTGGCACTTAGGGGGCTCCCACGCGAGAGACCCTCTCCCCGATACACCCTCCTTTGTCCCTGGCTTGTAAAAACAAATGGGAATATTTAAAAAAAAAGAAATATCATGTTTGCACCATGCTTTGATAGCTATCAATACACCCTAGGCGACTTTAAGGCGGGTGGACTTCAACTCCCAGGATTCCCCAGCCAGCCATGCAATGATAGAGTTGGAAGAGACCAGAAGGGCCATCTCAGTCTAATATGTCTCAACCTTGGGCACTTGTACACATGTGGACTTCGACTCCCAGGATTCCCCAGACAGTATGGCTGGCCAGGGAATTCTGGGAGTTGAAGTCCACCCATTTTACAATTGCCTCGACACACAGCCTCAAAGATGTAGCAAATGTATTGATCCAGATTAAAGCATAATGCAAACACGATATTTCTTTAAAAATATTCCCAACTTTTTTGGACAAGGTAAGAATGAAGGAACAGTGTCATTCTGTTCCAAATCTGTTATTCTATTCTATCCCATCCCATCCCATCCCATCCCTTCCCTTCCCTTCCCTTCCCTATTCTATTCTATTCTATTCTATTCTATTCTATTCTATTCTATTCCATATTCTATTGATTCCATATTCTATTCTATTCTATTCATTCCATATTCTATTCTATTCATTCCATATCCTCTCCTCTCCTCTTCCATATTCTATTCTATTCTATTCTATTCTATTCTATTCTATTCTATTCTATTCTATTGATTCCATATTCTATTCTATTCTATTCATTCCATATTCTATTCTATTCATTCCATATCCTCTCCTCTCCTCTCCTCTCCTCTCCCATATTCTATTCTATTCTATTCTATTCTATTCTATTCTATTGATTCCATATTCTATTCTATTGATTCCATATTCTATTCTATTCTATTCTATTCTATTTTATTGATTCCATAATTCCATACCTATTCTATTCTATTCTTCAGCTCCCAGAATAACAGAGTCAGAAGGGGCCTTTGAAGGCCTTCTAGTCCAACTCCTTGCTCTAGCAGGAGACCTGATACCCTTCCGGACAAACGGACTAGCTAGCACAATCTCTGTGGTCCCTTCCAGCTCTCGTCATTCAGGGCTGCCTGGGGAATTCTGGGAGTTGAAGTCCACACGTCTAGTCGAATGCCCCCCGAGAGCGAGTCGAGTGCCAAGAAGAGGGGCTTGCCAGTGCCAAGGCCCCAGTGGGGCTCCTGAGGACAATTGTAGGTTAACTGACACCCTTCCTACCATTGATTAACCAACCTCGGGCGAGTTAATTGGCCAGCTATAGAGCGGCCGCCAAGCATCCAGCGGGGAAGGTTTGCAATCAAAAGTCCCCTGCGCCGAAAATCTCTTTATTCTGCACACAGGCGGGCATGAAAACAGAGGCGAGGCCGGATGGGCAGGAGAGCCGGCTTGCTGGGTTGGCTGGTTTCGTTTACTTTATTGCCACTGTATCCTGTACAACGAGATGAAATGCCACCTCCAGGGTCCATTATAACTATTAAAACTAAAAA